>PVKE010008603.1:0-47227 GCA_004027555.1 Craseonycteris thonglongyai
ATTATGATTCCTTGGTTAGAGACATGCAAACTCAGTCTTCCCATTAATGTTAAGGCAACAAAGTCAATTCTAAATCTGTCTTTATCTGTAGCTACTTTGAATTAATAAATATTGTTAATAATTATCCATGTTCTTTTAATTCCCCTGAACGTGAGTTTTTTGGCCCTTTAAATAATTATTGTTGTTGTTTTTTACGTAGTTAGATAAGCCGTATATCTATATTTCAGTATGAGGTGTACTCAGCGAGCTATTGATAGATTAGCAAAAAGTAAGTCATATTATTCTTTCATGATAAATTTTCCTGGCCCCCCAAAAAAACGCGAAAGTGAAATATTGATATCAAATTATCAGCCATACTGTGCATTTTTATAACAAGTTTTTCATATTTACGAACAAATAGTACAACAACTTATACATTGCAGTTGATAAAAAAATTAAATTGCATTTTAAGTTAGTAAAAATCTATCTTGAAAAAGTGTCGGAATATCGAATTTTTTAGGTATCGCTTATACGGAATGCTGCTATCAAAAGTTGGGTCTGGAAATTTATTTTCTTCATGAGCCTATATCTTGAAAACTTAATAAGTGATTTAAAAAATAAAAAGTAGTTTTGAACATATATTTTACTTATCTACCCATACCTCACTGGAATGCACCTTATACTGAAACACAGTGTATAAACATAGTATGCATTTCACACCCCTTCTTCCCCCTTAGACTACGCCTATGACAACAAGTCGATCGTGACACACTTTTAAGATAAAAAGTAGATCTTATATACAGAAAAGTTGGCCACCTCTGACCTATGGTATTCTTTATTAAAAAAATACTTAGTATTTAGTAAATGCTAACATTTCCTGGAATTTATGTGCACTCGAGTAGGCTCTACGTATTGCTTTAGAAACGGTAGAATGTGAAGTCACCCTACTATGCACACGTGTATCTCTTAAAAGGAACGAAATGCAAATGAATATGCACTATACTATGTTCAAGTTTAAATGGCAGAGAGAGAAAACATCTCAGTGTCTAAAAATGTAGATATCAAATCATGTCATACATCATTCTGGAGGAAGACATAGTTCTCTGGCAGTGAACTGCTCACCCATGAAATGAAATAACCCTTCTAGGAAAGAATGATGAATTATTTAATAAACATCAGGTGCTTTCAGCTTCACTGAGAAAAATCAATGGGAGGAGGTGCTCTAGGGATTTCAGTGGGCAGCACCCTCTGCCCAGTGCTGTGGGTGCAGAGGAGGGACAGCCTGCACGAGGGGCAGTCAGCAGGAGGGGTGAGGTTCTCTGCCCAGTGCCCGTGCCAGGCTCACTCTCATTTATTGTCTGACATCAAGCTGCATGTAGGTTCTAAAGTCTCCATCTCTCCCCAGGAGGACACCAAGGCTCAGACGGAGCCACTTGCCCAGTCACACAGCCAAGAAGCAGATCTAGGAATCCACTGGGGATGAGTCAAACTCCTAGGTCCTCCCAAGATACCATGCTATCTGTACCACCCAGAGGGGAGAGAGCTGGGGGAGGAGGGCAGAGAAGGGCAGAAAAGAGCTGGGGTAGAAGAGGAGGTTCCCACCATCCTGACAGTAGTAAGTTGAAAAACAGCCCCAAAGATATCAGGTTCTAATCCCTGGTAGTTATAAATGTCACCTTATGAGAAAAAGAGCTGATTAAGTTGACAATTTTGACATAGGGATGTTGTATTGGATTATATGGTGGTCTCTAAATCTAATCACAAATGTGATTAGAGGTAAAGGGAGATCACACACATAGAAGAGAAGGTTATGTAGAGAGGACACAGAGACAGAAGAATGTGGTCAGCAACCAGAAGCTGGAAGAGGGAAGGGACATTCTTCCCTAGAGCCTCCAGAGGGAGTGAGCTCTACCAACACTCGGATTTTGGCCTATGGAAACTAATGTTGAACTTCTGGTTTCCAGACGGTGCGAGAATACATTTTCATTCTTTTAAGACAGAAAATTTGTTGGAATATGCTATGGTAGCCATAGGAAACCAATCCACTGACCTGCTGAATACAAGTTGAGAGTTGTTGCTGTGTACCCTCTCAGGTTTTCTAGAATCCCGATACCAGGAAATATACCCCCATCCTAGTCAGGACTTTTCAATTCCTTTTCTGAAGCTTACTTCTGCCCGGATTCCCCTGTGTGATCCTCGGTGCAAGAAAAAATTGGGGTGTTCACATGAATAACTAAAATGGTAGGAAAAGCATTGGTCCAGGATTTAGAATTCATGGTTTCAGATATAACTCAATGACTTTTGTTTCATTTTTGTGCAATACTGAACAAGTCATGTGAAAATTCTAGGTCTCACTTTCCTGATCTGTAAAAGGCGTAATAATAGTTCCTTTAGTCTTTGACAAGATTGAAGGAGATAGCCTGTACAGACAGTTAGTGAATGATAAAGTATTGTATTACAACATGAAAAAAGTTATTATTCTCTTCTCATTCTCTCCTTGATACAATCAAAAGCATTTTAAAGCACCTAATACAGGGTCTGGCAGAAATAACACCCCCTTTAAAGATGTATAGCAAAATCATACATGCTTACAATTTTGTAATAAAAGATTTGGTATAGATTACCAGCTCATAAAAAGGGCGTTACTCTGCCAGACCCTGTAGAACAGGGGTGTCAAACTGGCGGCCCCCAAGGTAATTTTTTGTGGCCCACGATGCTCTGAAACAAAATGAAAATAGAAAAAATTGTTATGAAGAAAATAGCGCTTAGGGGAGATCAAGGCAATACCGTACACACAATTCCCTCGTTAACCCTTTAACTACTGAAGACAAGTATACACGTGGCCCATTGCCTTTCCTGAGGGCCTGTGGGCATGTATAAACACGCTGACTCAGTTCTGACGACATTTGTAAATGTGATGTTGCCCGCATGAATCTTGCCTGTTGCACCAAATGGCCCGTGTTTTAATTGAGTTTGACACCCCTGCTGTAGAAGAATAGGATCATGTTGAGTCACATACAAGGAAGCATATGACCTGGTGTTAGCTGTCAAGGAATTTACAATCTCACTGGGGATGTTACTTAACATCTACAATGTTAAGTAACAACACAAGGGTGAAAAGATAAAGTTCCAATAAGATCAACATGACAACGGAGATAAAAAGAGATTGAAGAGATTACAGGGCTTTAGTGTGAATATCTGTTCCTTGTCTTAGGGGAGAGGAATATTTCCCCAACCCCTGAAATCAGGCTTGGTCATGTAACTTGCTTTGGCCAATAAAATATGAACAAAAGTCGTTTCCAGACAGAAGTTTTAGTCAGTGCATCTTTGTCTTGCCACCATAGCTAGTCCCAATAGTGACTGTATCATTGGCCTTGAATGCAAAATGGAGACAACCACTACATGAGCAGTGCCTGCAGCCAATCTAACATGGGCATTTAGCAGAATGAGAGTTGTTTTAAGCTACTGAGCCTTTTGCTTGTTACTGCAACATAACCTAGCCAGTACCAACTGATACAAATGGTGGTAGAAAGGTTAACAGAAGAGGGAAGACATATAGGAAGCCATAGGACACAGCAATGCCATCTTGTGGAGGGCTTGATAAATATGATAGAAAGTGCTTCATGGACTCAAGGACTCATGCGATTACTTACTATTCCACTTAGTACTGTCTAGGAGTGCAGAGACCATCAAGTTCTTGTTTATAGCTACATCCTTGGTGGCAAGCACAGTGGCTGACACATGGTGGGGACTTAATACATGGGTGTCTAATAAATTCTCAAAGAGGTAGATGGCGCTATACAATAAAGGGAGAAAGAAGAAGAAAAGAAATGTCACAGCTTGCTACCCCAAGGTAGGAATGAGATGATGTGGCCTTGGGCATGAAGAAAGCCAACTTGACATATAACAAAAATACAGATACAATTATGGACAAATCATAATAACAAAGGTTTCTTTGTTTTGTTTTTTGTTATTTTGTTTTTTTTAAATATGGAGGGGGTGCTGGGAGAGCTCAGGGTTGAGCTCTTGCCTCACAATCGTGAGGTCCAGGGTTTAATTCCTGGCCCTGGCCTGTGCACACCCCATATGCTGAACTGAGGCGCAATTGGTAACTGCCAAGATGGCTCAATGGCAAAGATTCTTGCTTCCCAGGCGGGAGGCCCTGGTTCAGTTCCTGCCCTGCGTAGCCCTGCATCTACCTGTGTAGAATGAAACCATGTCACAACTAATGCTGGACAACTATGGAGACTACTCTGGGCCTTCCTTCTTTCTCTCTGTCTTACCTTCTCTCAAAACAATAAAATAAATCTTTATAAAAAATGAAAAAGAAAAGATGCTCTGTTCTCCTCCTGCCTTGATTAACGTATTTCTTTGGCATAATCTGTTCTAATAGCATGGTCTCAAGGCCTAAGAGAATGATTTACAGTGTTCTGATTAAAAGTGAATGAATATAGGAAATGCTGGGATGGCTCAGCGGGTTGAGCACTCATCTTGCAGCCCCAGGGTCCAAGGATTCAATCTGGCCCTGGCCTCGGCCAGAGTGGACTCATATACTGAACTGGGGTATGCCCCCAGTTTGGTTCTCACCAGGGTGTGACTCCCATGTGGGAGGTCCCTGGCCGGCTCCTGCCCTGCGCAGTCCTGTGCCTATCTGTGGAAAGCAAACCATGTAGAAAACTAATGTTGTGCAACTGTGGACACTGCTCTGGGCCCTCCCCATTCTCTCTGTCTCTCTCTCTGTCAAAAACAATTAAAAAAAAGTGAACCAATATTTAAATATAAGATATAGACGATCTTCTTTTTTTAATAAGCACTCTAATTTGTATAGTACAGACATATTAAAACCTTATCTTTAATTTAAAAAATTCCCCCCCTTTACTTTCAATCTTTGACTTAGTGAATTTAATGAATAAGATTAGTTTTCATGTTTCTTAACCTCTTGATATACAAAGACATCTCTGATATGTCATGTGTTTCTTAAACCATTGTAAACATTGATGCCTCTGAGATGCATGCAGATTTAATATGCTTTGAGTGGAGTTATAATGCAAATATTATCAAGAAACAATTATATATATTCAGTGTCAAAGTGTGAACTGTAGAAATAACCCCTTTAAGCTATCTGTTTTGAATTTGTATGGAAGTGGCACTGAAGCCAAATGGGGTAACAGCGAGTGGAAACTGATACTCAACCAAGTCATATGACTGACTAGTCAACAGGTTCAAATTCAAGGGAAGGCAGCCCTATCCAATGTCATGTTCACAAACATGCAAGACCTATATCTATATCAAGCAGTGATGATAGTGATTTAGGAGATGAAGAATGGAATTAGGAGGAAAAAGAAAATATTCCAAATATAAAACCATTTACCCAAACTGCTGGTATAAATGCTTTAGTTTTGTGAAGACTAGGAGCTAATCCTATCCCTCTTTGTGTTTTGAAACAAGTGCTAAGTGAAGATTTTTTAAAATGGTAAATGTAGAAACAAGTAAGATATGCAATTCAAAAGACAAAGAACCAGAACTTGAAAAAGGATGAGGAGTAGTTTCTAGTAACAAGCGATGAAATTAAAACATACTTCTCATTACGTATCATAATATCACCAAGTAAAAAAAAACTCAAACAGGGGATACTGGAATAGCTCAACAGGTTGAGCGCTTGCCTTGCAGTCATGGGGTCTGGAAATTGAATCCCGGCCCCGGTCTGTGTAGGCCCATGTGCTGAACTGCAGGGTAGATGCTGACTACTGGGATGGTGGCAAGGGTTCTGCTTCCCATGCAGGACCCCCCAGTTTGGTTGCCACCCATGTGGCCCCACATCCACCTGTGTGCAGTGAAATTGTATCACAGCTGATGATGTGCAGTTATGGAGACTGCTCTGGGCCCACTCTCTCTGTCTCTCTCTCTCACCTTCTCTCAAACAATAGAGAAAATCTTAAAAAAAAAAAAGTATCTAAACTAGATATGTACTGGTCAAAAAGAGCAATATGAGAGATACCAATATATTTTAAAAACTATGTCTTGCAAAGTTTCTTGGCTATACAACATTTTCTTCACTTGTGGATAATAAAACTGTATGTAAAGAAGACAGAATATGAAAAGTGTGAAGTATAGTTGACTATTTGATTAAGTTTGAACAATTATACACTCTGGATGAAGATGCATTCCTAGATGAGTCACTGATGAAATTCAAAGGGCAACTAGGATGTGTGTAATAGATAGCTACCAAACATGGCAGATTAGGAATCAAAGTTTACAAATTATATGAATCTAATACAGGATATTGCACCCGCAAATGTTAAGTTGAAAAATAAATTGTATTTTTTTTTTTAAGGAGATTGTTTTTTGTTTTTTTTAAATATATTTTTATTTATTTATTTATTTATTTATTTAGACAGAGAGAGAGAGAGAGAGAGAGAGATACAGAGACAGAGAGAGAACTGAACTGGGGGAGCTCCCAGTTCAGCATATGGTTCAGCACGGGCTGGGGCCGGGATTCGATCGCCGGTCCTCGGCGCTGCAAAGTGAGCACTTAACCCACTGAGCCATCCCGGCCTCCCCTAAATTGTATTTTTTGCTCGCATAGAATTTTATTTTAATTTGTATGTCAAGGGGTTAATAGACATCTTCCATAGCATATGTTATGTTAATAAAAAAAAAAAAAAAAAAAAGCAACTCTTTAGCTAGGAGCTATATAGAGATAAATCATTTCCTTTAGGCAAGAAAGGGTCATAGATAATTACTCTAGGCCACTAAATTTGTGGGGGAAATATATTAAGAAAGTCCACACCATCCATTAGACAAAATGCTTTTAGTAATAGCTGCTTATCTTTGTAATGGGATCCCTGGTGGTGGAGAAAAGTACTTTGGCAAGCAAGTACTTTTAGGGCTGAGGTGGTTTCTGTGACACTATTATTCTCTAATTCATGTACAATGCCACAAATGTCATTTGGACTGGTCAATAAATATTAATTGACTGTAGAGATTTTAAATGTTACTATTCTTTTAACCATTCGGGAGTTTTACACAAACAGAAAACAAACAAACAAAAAACCCCCGCAAAATACACTTGTGGCAGAATGTATAGCATTTCCCAATTACTGAATAATAGGGAAGTCAGAAAAAATATCTATTTTACACACCCTATTGGTTAATGGGGCACTACAGCTCTGCTTATTAAAATTTACATCCCAAAAAATTTGCTCCCAAAAAGAATTAAGTGATTTACAATAAAAGGATCATATCCTATTAGGGTCTTAAATTAGAAATGTAAAATTCAAAACAAAATAGAAGAAGTAATTCTATAAATCAATGAGGCTAAATATTAATGTAAACCACATTCAATCATTTCTGATCCACAAAGAGGACAGTTATGTGGTTCAGTCTATTATAATATTACTCCTGCAACTGAGAATTTAACTTGAAACCTCCTGGCAAAAAGGGAAGCATGGTAAACTACGCAACTGTCACTATTAACCAAATTCTTTTAATTTAAAAATTAAAAATTTTTTTAAATTGTTTTTGACAGAGAGAGAGAGAGAGAGAGAGAGAGAGAGAGAGAGAGAGAGAGAGAGAGAGAGAGAGAGAAATGAACTGGGGGCACTCCCCAGTTCAGCACATGGGTCCACATGGGCCGGGGCCAGGATTTGATCCTGGGTCCCCGGCACTGCAAAGTGAGCGCTTAACCCATTGAGCCATCCGGCTTCCCCAATTAACCAAATTCTTAAAGAGAAAAAAATACTCACTGACTGCAGCAAAGGCTATATTCATAAGAACACAACATTTTTCAGTGAAGGAATGGGGGTGAAGTGTTAAACAAATTTAAAAATCTAAAAATTGAGCTTTGTTATAATAGAACTAGACACAGAGTTATCATTCGGAATCCCTAAATCAGTGTTCTTCAGTGTGTTGTAACCTGGCAGACCCCAGAAATGCTGATCCTCTGGAAGTTCATTGGTATGAAGCAAATAATAGGAGCTCAGAATCATCAGCAGCTAAGCTGTGTACTTGGGGCTCTCTCTGAATACAGGATGTTGCATGTGTTTCCCAACATCATGTGACCATGGAATCTTTTTGTCTTTATACACAGGTTATTAAGCTGGAAGAGTATTTAGCTCAAAAGCTTTTTGGAAAAGTAGACCAAGATGAGTGTTATTCAAACTATGACCAATAAGTGTTAATAAGCAGTATTTAAAAAGTCAAATAGGGGAAGCCGGGATGGCTCAGTGGGTTAGGCGTTCACTTTGCAGCCCCAGGGACTGAGGATCAAATCATGGCCCCGGCTCGTGTGGACCCATATACTGAACTGGGAAGTGCCCCCAGTTCAGTTCTCACCGGGGTGAGACCCTGGCCCAGTTCCTGCCCTGTGCAGCCCCACTCCCACCTGTGGAATGAAACTATGTGGAAAAACCAATGATGTGCAACTATGGAGACTGTTCTGGGCCTTCCCCTTCTCTCTGTCTCTATCTCTGTATCTCTCTCACTCTCTCTCTCTCTCTCTCTCTCTCTCTCTCTCTGTCAAAAACAATAAATAAATCTTAAAAAAAAAAAGTCAAATAGAACAGAGTAGTAGCAAAGGAAAAAAATAGGTAGAGCACATAGTCAAGATAAGTATTGTGTGAAATTTTTGTTAGTTATATGTGAGAAAAGGAGACAGAGAGAGGGATAGGAGGGTAGGTAGGGGGGAGATCAGATCATGTCATAACTATATTTCTTTTATTTTTTATTTTTTTTATTGTTAAATTTATTGAGGTGACATTGGTTGGTAACAATTAGATAGTTTCCAGATGTACAAATCTCCATCACCTATGTATTGCATTATGTGCTCACCACCTAGAATCAGCTCTCCTTCCCTCACCATATATCTGGTACCCACTCCCAAGCCCCCGCCCCCACCAAACTATATTTCTTAACAGTTAAAACAAAATAGTTTGAAAACCCATGACACAGAAAAATAGATGACTATAAAGAATGTGGGAATTCCCACAATTAAAAAGTCTAATAACTGTCCCTGTAAAATTTATTTTCATGCAGGTAAACATACAAAAAAGCAAGTTAAATAAAGCTTCCTTTAACATGGTATGTATATGAGATAGGACCCCAAAAAGCCTGGAAAACAACGATCACCTCTTTCTTTGATGTGAGAAGGATTGTGCTCTCAGAATTTGTTCCTCCAGGTCAAATGGTCAACCAAAGTTTTTATCTGGAAGTTTTGAGAAGGTTGTGGCATGATTTGTGGCAAATGACTGTTTCTTCCACCATGACCACGAGTCTGCCCACACCACACTGAGCGTTCAGCAGTTTTTGACCAAAAACAGCATGACTCTTGTGCCCCACCTTCCCTATTCACCTGATCTCGCTCCAGCAACTTGTTTTTTTTTTGTTTTCCTGGATGAAAAAAGTCCTCAAAGGGAAACGTTTTTGCCAATGTGAAAAAGGTGCAACAAAAAACAGCACATGTACTAAAAGGCATCAAAATCAATGAGTTCGAAAACTGCTTTGAGCAGTGAAAAAAGCATCTCGATAGGCATATTGCATCAAATGAAAAGTACTTTGAAGGTGACTGAAGTTTAAACATGTAAGAATACACACTGCTTTTAAATTCCATTTTTTGGCATCACCCCTCATATATACTATTTGAGTACTATTCAGCCATAAAAAGATGAAATCATGCCATTTGCATTTGCAACAACATGGATGGATCTTGAGAGTATTATACTAAGTGAAATAAGTCAGACAGAAAAGGACAAGAACCATATGATTTTAATCATACATGAAATATAAAACAAAAAAGTAACCAATAAACTAAAAAAATAACAAACTCATAGATACGAATGGTGAAGAAATTTGCATAATGAAGGGAGAGAAGGGTGAAAAACAACAATTATTTTTTCTTTTCATTATAACCCCCCTTAACCCTAACACACTTTCCAGATCTTTCAATAAAGTTATTTATATCCTTGAAAAAATGTTTTGTTTTCACCCTCAAAATTGTAGCTTTAGGGATGCTGGGTCCAAAAGAACACTCAACACACTTGTTTTTGAAGTGGCATGAACATTCTCTGTACCCACTTGCACTGACTTTTAACATCCTTAGATGCTGATGGAGAATATTTAAAATCATTGTAGGTTATACTCCAACCATTTCTCCTAGTTGCTTTTTATTCAATCTAGCATTTTCCACAACAAGTTTTCAACTGTTTGGACAATGTCTGAAGAAGTGACATCAACAGGGCTTTCTGGATGGGGGTTGTCTTCCATTGACCCTCTGCCTTGCTTGAAAAGGCTATGCTGGGGAGGCCAGGAGGGCTCAGTGGGTTGAATGCTTCCCTTGCAGCTGTGAGGTCTGGGGATCGAGTCCTGGCCCCAGCCCATGCAAACCCATGTGCTGAACTGAGGCTCCTGGTTTGGTTCCCACCCTGTGTGGCCCCATGTCTACCTGTGTGGAATGAAACTGTTGAAACTGATGATGTGTGGCTGTGGGATTGCTCTGGGCCCTTCCCCTTCTCTCTGTCTCTGTCTCTCTCTCTGTCAAATAATAAAGTAAATCTTATAAAAAAAGAAGGTTATGCCACATAAATTTCCCAAGGCAACAGTTCCTGCAAACCACTAACATCTCTTCTAAAATGGTTTAAGGAATTTTCCCTTGTTTTGTGAGGAACTTAACAATGGCATGAAATGTAATTGTATGCATACTTTGGAGTTTCTTCATGTTTGGCATGCTTCTTCGGCAACAACTGAAAGAACATGGATGCAAGCAGGCTGAAATTTGGCACATATACTAATAACAAGTCACTCCATCAAACTGTGTGCACTGGTACTCTCACCTCTCTACCCTCCATTTCACAAATTTCTTTTTTTTTTTTAAAGATTTATTTTATTGTTTTTGACAGAGAGAGAAAGATAGAGACAGAGAGAGACAGAGAGAAGGGGCAGGACCCAGAGCAGTCTCCATAGTTGTACGTCATCAGCCTTCCACATAGTTTTATTCCACACAAGTGGGTGGGGCTGCGCAGGGCGGGAACTGGGCTGGGGGCCTCCTGCATGGGAAGCACGCCCCCTCGAGCCAGGGGCTGAACTGGGGTGGGGGTGGTGGTGGTGGTGGTGGTGGTGAGAACTGAACTGGGGGTGTCCCACATGGGAGGCGTACCTCAATTTGGCACATGGGTCCACACAAGCCAGGACTTGGATTTCATCCTTGGTCCCTGGGGCTGCAAAGTGAACACTTAACCTGCTGAACCATCCCGGCTTTCCCCAATGAATTTCTTGACCCCCCTCTTGTACAGACAACACAAAGGTGGTGACCAGAGTGGAAGGGAGGTGGGGAGAGGGTGAAGTGGGTAAAGGAGGTCAAATACATGGTGACAGAAGGAAACTAGACTTTGGGTGGTAAACATGCAATAGAATGTACAGATATCTAATTATAATCTGTATACCTGAAATTTATATGTTAGCAACCAATGTTGCCTCAAAAAGTTAAAATACATAAATAAATACAGCCTCCTTCTGAGGTGCTAGGGTGCACGTTTCCATAGGCTCTGATTGTGCCTCAGAAGAGGGAATGGCTGGTTCAACTGAAGAAAGCATAAAGATTTCATGAGGCGTTAGAAAACGAGCAGGCAGGAAAGGGCAGCCCAGGGCGAGGGAGCTGCAAGGTGCAGGTGCAATCCAGTGCAGCTGTGCACTTGGCTGCTATGCCGAATGGGAGGTTGGCGAGCTGGGGAGAGGCAGCTGGAGGAGCAGGCAGGAGTGGTGAGATCCCATGTGTCCAGTCATGGGGTCTGGACTCCAGCCTCTCAGCAGTGGGGAACAATAGGTCTTTACTTGTCAGAAAGATTACTTGGGTTGTAGGTGCAAGAAGCAACAGGGGATGTAGAGAGAGGATGGGGATAAAATTGGGTTGGACAGACAGGCACAAGAAGAGGTAAGAAAAACTATCCCAAACTTGAAAAAAAGCAAAAACAGGACTGTGTGCTCTTCAATGTCATAGTGGAGCAATACTTAACAATATTTAATCCTCCTAAGGGCTGCTTAATTCTCTAGTGCTTTGCTGTCCAACAGAAATATAATGCAAGCCACATCAGTCATTAAAAATGTTCTAGTAGTCCATTTTTAAATACAAGAAAAAAGAAGCAAGTGAAATTAATTTTAATAATCTAATTTCAGATGCCAGGATAGCTCAGTGGTTGAGCGCTTGCCTCACAACCATGAGGTCCGGGTTTCAGTTCCTGGCCTTGGCCGGTGCAACCCCATATGCTGAATTATGGTGCAACCGGTAACTGCCGAGGTGGCTCAGCTGCAGAAGTTCTCATCTCCCATGCACAGGCCCTGGTTCTGTTCCTGCCCCGTGTGGCCCCACACACACCTGTGTGGAATGAAACCGTGTCACAACTAATGATGTACAACTATGGAGACTGCTCTGGGCCCTCCCCCTCAAACAATAAAATAAATCTTCAAAAAAGTAACATTTTATTTAATCTAATTATGTCCAGAATATCATCTTTCAACATGTAATCGAAATGTTATGAGATATTTCACATTGTTTTTTCACGATGTCTTTGAATCCTGTTGTGTATTTTCCACTGTACAGCACATCTCAGTTCCAACTGAGCACATTCCAAGTGCTCATGCACCACCTATAACCACCGGTGATGGCCTGTCTAGTTCTAGGGAAATGGATCTTTGTACAACTTCTTACTAGTAATTAGGGCTCAGACTCTGTAAAGTTAATTGTAAATTTGTAGAAGATTAATAAGTTGTAAATAATTTTAATAACTTTCTACCAAAAAAAATAATGGTTGTGTGTGTGTGTGTGTTTAATTCATCTTCCTTGAGGTTCTCTGTGATTCTTGAAAGCACATGTGCTTCCTGGTGGCTTGATTACCAGTTTTTGAAGATTGTCAGTTTCCTATATTCCTTTGAATTGGCTTTGGTGTCCTGCTGGTTTTCTCAATATCAGCTAAGTAGATCTTTGACATGTAACTCGTTACATATTTTTTAAATTATATTTTTAAATAGCCTTGTTGAGGTATACTTGACATATAATAAAGTGCATATACCACATTTTGCCATGTATAATGCACAAATCTGTGAGGGAAAAATAAGGATGACATTATACATGAGGAGTACTAATTCTGTATCTATATAAATATTTTTAATTCTTTTATTTATGCTTAGGAGTTAAATGTGTAATTCTAGAAATCAGTAATGATATTGATATGCAAAATAGTACCCTGAAATACGATAATCATCTTGGCTTGGGCCCCAACTTGTGCAGGGTCCTGTTGCCCTTCAGCCTCCTATGCCTCCACCCCTATCAGCTCTCGGCTCCCAACCCGCCCAGGGCTGCATTTTGCCTCCTGTTCCCAGGCTCCCAGCTCACTCCCTCTTCTGCCAGCTCTGGTCCCCATCTGTCCCTTCTCTCCTGCTTGCCTCCCTTTCTCCGACCTTGTATCTGTTCTTGTGTTTTGTAATTACTTGTTAGATAAAATTTACTGTACCTTAATATGTTAAAAAAGAAATGCTAAAATTCCTTTAATAATACAAAAAGCAAGTACCTAAGTATAAACAAATAAAAATTTGAATTAAAAAATTAAAATGAAAGATTTTTTTTGCCTGAAAGTTTGGGCCAAAATGTGGGTGCGCATTATACACAGGAGTGCATTATACACGGCAGATGTAGTATTTAAAATACAAAATTTGGTAAGTTTTGATGTGTATACACCTGTGAAGCTATTACTGTATCACAATCAACATAGTGAACAGATCTGTAATTTTCAAAGAATCTTTTTGTCTCTTTATAATCCCTGCCTTCTGTCCTTCCTCAGGTAACCACTGATCTGTTTTCCACCAGCATAGATTAGTTTACCTTGCATTTTCTACAATTTTATGTAAATAAAATCATACAGTGTGTACCGGTACCCTTTTTTGGAGGGTGAATTGGTTTCTTTCACTCAGCACAGTTCTTTTGAGAATCAGCTATGTTGTATATTTCAATAGTTGATTCTTTTTTATTGCTGAGTGGATATCCGTTGTATGATATACCACAATTAATCTATTCATTTATTGATGGATATTTGAACTGTTTCCAGATTTGCTTATTACTGCATAAATAGAGCCGGTTTTCTAAAGATTTATATTTTATTTTTTAATTTTAATTTTTTTTTTGAGAGAGAGAGAGAGAGAGAGAGAGAGAGAGATATGGAGACAGAGAGAAGGGGGAGGGCCCAGAGCAGGCTCCATAGTTGTATGTCATCAGTTTTTGAGATGGTTTCATTACACACCGGTGGGCGGGGGCCACCCAGGGCGGGAACTGGGCTGGGGGCCTCCCACATGAGAGGCACACCCCCTTGAGCCATGGGCTGAACTAGGGGGCGAGAACTGAACTGGGGGCCTCCCACATGGGAAGCATACCGCAGTTTAGCACATGGGTCTTCAAGGCCAGGGCCCCAGGGATGGGATTTGATCCTCGGTCCTAGGGCAACAAAGCAAATACTTAACCTGCTGAGCTATCCTGACTTCCCTGAGAGCTGGTTTTCAACTTTTAAAAAATTATAATTTGATTTATGTACTAAGGAGGCAGAATCATTAGGGCTGACCCTTCTGTGCATGCAGGGAGGGTAACAGGACCCTCAAGTTTTTGGCTAGTATAGCTGTAAGATGGCAGAGCCACTAACCAGGGTGCACTCAGGAGCTGAGTGAAGGGATGCATGGATCTAGCACACAGGAGAATGAATAACTTGGATAATGGAATTGGGTGTGTGGATATATACAGATGGTACTCTTAGTTTTGATCATATTGACTGTAATAGATTTGGTTTGGCATTCCAGCAGGCAGCTGTTACTAAACAGCAAATGGGAACTGGGCCTAGGTTCACCACGATCTATGACCTTGTGGTAGGCAGTTAGGAGAGCAGTTTCTTTCAAAAGCCAGCTGAAGTGGGTTGCTGAGTTCTTTGCACTTCAGACCGTTGCTTATAGATTTAGGTCATAGGGTGACCAGACGTCCCGCTTTTGGCGGGACAGTCCTGATTTTTAACAATTTGTCCTGCATCCCACGGCGTTTTAAAAAAGTCCCGATTTTTGGAAAGAATGCACGACAAGCTAGGGAACGGCGGGAGATAGACCAAATTTTTAATCCCCCGGTCAATGGTGTCCTGCTTTACCAATGTTAAAATCTGGTCACCTTAATTTAGGAATGACTATGCTTTTATCCTGATCTCCATTCCAGCTATGTCCAAAGGCTGCTAAGGGGCTGGGGAGGGGAAACTGAATACTTTAAACTTGAACTAAATATCTATTTCACATGTTTGGAATCCAAGAAAGGTTGACACTAAAAGTAAAAGTGATACTGCTGCCTCTATTGGGGGTATATATAAAATGCTTGAAAAACTCAACCCAGAGGAAGTTGTTCCCTCTTCCGTTTGCCTCCTGAGACAGACATGGTTTCAGTGCCCACACAGAAATTTAGTTCTACTTAGTGAAAGCTTGAGAATTAAGTGTTTCCTGTTTTGTTTACAACAAGTGCACTCAGGAGCTCTCCTTTAGTGGGTGGCAGGAAAGGAGTAAGGGATCAAGAGGCAGGAGCCATGAATGACTTCCCAATAACAAATGGACTCTTTGCAACCTGCCGCATCCTGGGCCAAACAGCCCTTAGAAAGGCAGCTGCAGCAACTCATTAAAAGGGGCAGACCTGGAGGACAGTGGGTGGCTAGGCATAGAGAGAAACAATTAGAAGCACAGACATGGTCTGCGGAAAGAAGGCAACCATGTACGGTTGGCTTTCTAGTGGCCACTCTTCCTCCCTATTACTCATAGGTTTGTACACCATATCTACAAGCCCTGTGCTCAGCTGTCCCTGACCCCACACTCCTTTAGAGCCTATAATTGTCACCCCTACTCCAATTGTTTCCACCCCAGGACTTTAAAACACCTCTTCCCCTATGGAAATGTTGTGGTGTAAAATATCTGAATGACAAAATTTTCTAGACTTTATTTCTTACTCCCTCTTCTACCTCCTCCAACTTCTCTAAATATATGAATAGTATTGTACTAGACCCAGTCTGTCACCCACTCTATGTTCCTTTATTTATAGTCTAAATGAGTCTTCCTGGATTGTGACAGATTTGCTGTTTCCATTTTAAATAAACTATTTGGTTCACTTATTTTCATTTGGTCCAAAGTCTAATTTGGTATTTCCGTCCTCTGGTTGCTGTGACCATGATTCTGCTCCCATGTTTTATCAGAAATTGGGTCTTTGCTTTTGAATCCTGACTTCAATATCTTAATTCTTGTTTTCCAGTCCCCTTTTCTTCTTCCCTTTTCTAAAGAGCAGCTCCTGGAGGAAGCTGGGATGGCTTAGGGGGTTAAGCTCGCTTTACAGTCCTGGCGTCCAAGGACCAAATCCTGGCCGATGCGGACCCAGATGCTGAACTGGGGTGTGCCCTCATTTTGGTTCTCGCCAGGGTGAGCTTCCCATGTGGGATGCCCCTGGTTTGGCCCCAGCTCGTGGGGGTGTGCTTCCCATGCGGGAGACCCCCACCCCCAGCCCCCAGGTTCCCACCCTGCTCGGCCTCCACCCACCTGTGTGGAAGGAAACCATGTTGAAAACTGATGATGCACAACCATGGAGACTGCTCTGGGCCCTCCCCCTTCTGTCTGTCTCTCTCTGTGTCTGTCTCTATCTCGGTCAAAAACAATAAAATAAAACTTTAAAAATAAAAAAAGCAGTTCCCCAAGGTACTCTTTGGGGAACAGTCTAGAAGAATTCCCAGTTGAAATTATAGAAAGCACAGGAAACAGTGCCTATGCCCAAAGATTGTGTGCTGCTAGGAGGTAGGGTAAGGAATGTAACCCAACCGTCTTCTTGCCTAAGGAGAGGTCAGCGAGTGGGAGGAGAGCAGAAACATGCAGAGCTGGTGCAGCTCACGCTGACACATTTATGACAGCAGCAGGCAGCCAAAGAACCCAAGTGACTGGACTGAAAAGTCGTCGTAGAGCAATTTTCATAATTTCTCACTTTTCTCCATTAAAAAGTAACTCCCCCAAACACAGTTCATTCCAAGGACTTAATTCATAGCTGTGATACTTAAACATCAAGTTTGGTTTACAAGAGGGTTAGAAAAACGCAAAGCTATTTTGGGGAGGTAGGTTGAGGGCTCTAAATATCAACATTAGCCTTTCAAGAGTATCAACTCATCAGTAAAGACTCTGCAGAAACCAATAATGGACAATTTTTAGATATTTATAGTCAACGACAGAATCATGTTTAACTTCCCATGTGTCTAAATTTCTCCCAGTTTTTAATAATATGTTACTGTTGACCTAGGGCAATATCTCAAAGAAATATTACTAACTTCATAAAAATAGCTGCATTGGGGACAATGCATGACACTTCTACAAAAGCACCTCTACATCTCTGCCTTCCCAGCAATGAATCCCTCTGCAATATAAAGGCTAGAACCCTAAGTGTCCCCAACATCAGTGGAAGGAAAGAACCATGATTAAAAGCAAATGGTGGGAATCCTACTCTAGTATTCCTTCTATTGATCAACTTTGGCTCTCAAAAATTTAACATAAGTGTACATGACAAGACTCCTTGAGTTCCACTCGATGTTCTCAAAATTGGTCTTCTTCAGTGAACAACTGTGATATTGTAATAAAATAAGAATTATGTATTTGGTCTTTCAGTCTTAACTCTGACTTCCATAAAAGGAAGAGACTTGAGATTGAGCTAATCACCAATGGTCAATGATGTATCAATCATGCCTAAGTAATGGAACCTCCATAAAACCCCTAAACAAAAAGGTTGGAGGAGCTTCTGGTTGGTGGACACATCCAGGTACCCGGAGGCTGGCACACTCCAAACTACTTGGGGACAAAAGCTTCTGTGCTCATAGCTCCTCTGGATCTCACCCTATGTACCTCTTCATCTGGCTATTTATTTGTATCCTCTATAATTAATTGGTAGTAGTAAGTAAAGTATCTCCCTGAGTTCTCTGAGCCGTTCTATCAAATTATCCAGCCTGAGGAAGGGTTGTGGGAACTTTCCATTTATAGCTAGTTGGTTAGAAGTCTGGGTGCCCTGGACTTGTGATTGGTGTCCAAAGTGGGGGGCAATCTTGTGGAATGAGTCTTTTGACTTGTGGGGTCTTCACTAACTCCAGATATTTACTGTCAGAATTGAATTAAATTGCAGAATATCCAGTTGGTGTTTGCAGAGAATTAGTGAATTGCTTGGTATGGAAAACCTGCATGTTTGGTGCCAGAAGTGTTCTGTGAGTAGAAACAGCTACATTACATTTCTAATCATTGGGTTCACGACTGAGCCAAAAATCTCAGATGATTTAATTTGAGTAGAAGAGTCAGAATGATGATTTGCATACGAAAAGCAGTGACTGCCCATTCATCTGCAATAACATGAGGCTTTTTAGCAATTCATCAAACACCTAACTATTTATTGATGATATGCTGCACACCAGTAACCATATTAGGTTCTAGGTTAGATGAGTAACAACTTTTTCTGCTGTCTAAGACACTAATCATTGTTTATATGGGTTAAATTATTTCTGGGGATATCGGGATGGTTCAGTGGGTTGAGCGCTCCCCTTCTAGTGCCAGGGTTTGAGAATTGAGTCCTGGCCCCAGCCTATGCAGACCCCTATACTGAAGTGGGTGAGCTTCCCATGCAGGAGGCCCCCAGTTTGGTTTCTATCCTGTGTGGCCCCACATCCACCTGTGGGGAATGAAACTATGTCACAACTAATGATGTACAACTATGGAAATGGCTCTGGGCCCTCCCACTTCTCCCTCCCTGTCTCTCACCTTCTCTCAAACAATAAAATAAATCTTCAAAAAATAAAGACATTGTTATCTTCATATATTCACCAACAGGGACCACATCACTATGAAAGGTCTGCTTGAAAATGGCTTCACACATTCCTCTTGAGGGAAACTTTTCTTGGACAATTACTTACAATGTCTTTCCTTAGAGGTTATTCTAAGCTGAAAGTATTAGCAAGCATGCAGCATAATTAATATGATTAATAGAAGGCCAGGAAGCCACTCCTACAGGGATAAAATATAAGTACAGTGTAAGACAGCAAAACGGACAAGTAAATCCTGATGCCTCCGCTTACCACGGTGCTATATTAAAAAGAAATTAACTTGAAAGGTCAAGATAACACTGTAGCATAGGGAGAAAATTATAGCTCTCTCCCTGAAGACCTTTCTCTCTAAGGCAAAACAGTACATACGCTAGATTAAAGTTTCATCAGCAGATCCTGGGACTCCATCAATCTTTCATAACTGTCTCATAGGACCTTTGACTAGATATCATTATGAAGCTCTCCATCCTCCATATTGGAGACTCCCCATTACTCCTAGGAAAAGAAACAATGGCAAAGCAAAAATAGAAATAATTTTCAAGTTAACTCATAAACCAAGAGGGAGGCCCAATATTTCTAAATCCCTGTCACCTGAAACAGAACTAACTGCCCTTTATCTGAGAACTTCTACCGATTTAGAAAGGAAGCTCCCTTGGCACAAGGGATGTTAGCTGCAGTGTGGTGTAGCTGAACAGAAAGGACAACCACACTCACTTGATACTCAAAAAAGCAGCTCTCTCGAATAGCCTCCCTATAGCAAACGTCTTCCACACTGTGGGTATATGGCAGCTTATCTTAGCTCTAATTCAGTTGAAAAGTTTACCAGCGAGCGTACAGGCAGGAGACAGAAGCTACACTGAATACTTGAACAGAGAGGAAATCATATAAAGAATCCTAAAACTAAATGGGCCAAAAGGGGAAAGAGAGAGGTTATCATGAAGGCAGCACTTACAAGGTGGGGCTGTGACCTAAAGGGTTGAGGGAACAAATGAGAGGTGGGAATTATTAAAACTCAGAAGGTTGGAGGTGAGGCCTCAGGGAACAAAACCACGGGCACTAGAGAGAGAGCTCTGCCTCTTGGGTGCTGGAATGTCTCCAGGCTTGAAGGAAGGGCCCCAGGGGCTGAGGACCCAGACCCTTAAAGAGAGAGTGCTAGCCAGTTGTGCTGGTGGCTCTGAAGACAGGGTGTGATGAAGAAGCTTTTCCAAGACGATGCTCATAGGAACAGGAAGCAAATTCCTTCTTCCTCCTGCAGCCGTGCAGTTTCCTAGTTAGAGCTCAACAAACAGGCAGCAAACTAGAGAAGAAAAAAATACGTTTTGCAGAGTCCCAGCCCCAGCCTCACAAAGCAGAGAGAAGGAAGGTTGGTTTGGAGCTGAGATACAGCAGCTTAATAACTGGCTCCATTTCCCAGAGTCCCTAGCATCTGTGTGTGGCCAATAGGATGTGAACAGAATGTCAGGCATAGTGTGAGACATGCAAGTTCCAGGTGGTCTTCAACTCAGAAACAAGTCCCGTGGCATGGTCAGACTAGAATGGCACTAGAGAGATGGCAGGACAACAATCTAGAAGGATGGAGCCCATGTGGCACAGAGCTGCCCCTGCAGACAGCACTGCTGTTGCAGATGGCTATAGAAGTAACCTCTAGTATTTTAGAAAGTGGACTGTAGAATACTTGGTACAGCAGCCTGACCCATCCCCTGTTTAATACCCAAAGGATTAGCGCTCAGAGCAGCAGCAGGGCTGAGCAGGGCTTACAGGTGCCATGGTCATGCCTCAGAACTGAGACACAGGCAGAAAGGAGAGGAAGTCCAGAGGACCTGCCTTTCCACCACGACTTCCTCCAGCAGCCACAAGACGGCCTAACTCTACTCTGAACGCACTACCGCTCTAATGCTGCTGCCCTCATACTGGGTCCCCCATCTCTGTGCTCTTTTTTAAACAACCCACTAATGCTGTAAAGTCATTCTCAGCCTGGGGCCATAGTTTGTTAACCTCTACTTTCAATTTACAGCTGTGTCTTTTCTCCTCAATTAAGCCAGATCCTGAAGGACAGGGACCAGGCCATAGAGTCCCATCTCCCGGTTGACCATCCACCATTTCTGATTGGGATTAATAGAGGAGGATCCTATGTGGACCGAGGAAAATACCAGGAGTCTGTTCTTTGCCCTGCCACAACTAGATGGGTCATCTAAGGTAAATCACACCCTCTGTCCTCAGCTTCCGAATCTCTAAAGTAAAGAGGCTGAAAGACATTGGTGTCTAACCCACCTTTTAAGTTTAAAATCCTCTGAGTTAGTTTTGCATATTTTAAGTAATTAACTCCAGTATTTTCTCAAGACAATCCATACCCTCCTCCCCCAAATTAAACAGTGTTTTCAAAAGAAATAAAAAGAAAACAACATCGGTAGAAAACCAAAAGCATGAACTACGTGTGGCAACAGCCTTCTAAAACAACTTAAGCCAGGGTCTTGTTGGGAAAAAAATACACACACACAAAACAGCTGGGAAAATACTTGAAGAAAATAAAAACAAATAAATATCCAGTATACCTGAGACTTACTCTTAATATATGTTTTAGGTAAAAGTTCCCTGAGACCTTAACCAGATAAAATAAGTCACTTGGAAATTTATGAATAATCTATCACATAAGATTTTATTAAAAACTGTTCAACAAAAACATAAAGGAGATGTATAAAATGTTTTCTAGGAAGAGAGATTTTGCTATACAAACTATAAGCATAAATAAAATCACAGGGTCAACATTTAACCTGCATAAGAAAATATATTTAATAATATTGAATGCCAATTGCAGTTGAAAAAATTAAAAAAGTACTCTTTAAAAAGCACTTGTGTCCAATGGTTGGGAGGGCTGCTATTAATTATGAAGGAATTTTATTTTCATTAGAGTAGGTCTAATAGTGTCTACCCTTAAAATAGTTATTTATTGGAAGTAATTCCAGTTTTTCTTAAAAGTAAAACAGCAATCTAGTGTTGTCACTAATTTAAATTAATGAGTTGACTGATCAGAGCATTTCCTAAAATGTGTTGCCTGTAACTGTACTTCCATGAAGCAAAGGGTTCCAGTGTACATTAGCACAGGAAGACCTCCAAGAGGGTCTAGTGCAGAGGGGACCCTGTAGCACATTGTTTAACTCGGTTTCTCAACTGACCCTAAAACCCTTTGTTTCCTTAAGCAAAGTCTATGAACATCTTGCCTGGTCAGTGCTCCATAGTATTTGCATTGTATGGAAGCCGCTTGGGAAACTACCACTTATGGGATCTGAAACGCTCTGACTATACCATCCACCCCTTTTCTTTTCTCATGGTAAACAGGTGGCAATGTACACAAAGATCTGTGTGCCCAGAAGATGGACCCCTATCTACCACAAGGGGAGAGGAGAGTTCCTGTTAGAAGTCCCCTCACACCCACCCCTTGGAGATGCCAACATAGCTCAGTGGTTGAGTGCTTGTCTCCAAACTGCAAGGTCCAGGGTTTGATTCCCAGTCTCAGTCTGTGTCAATCCATATGCTAAACTGTGGTGCAACTGGTAACTGCTTCTCACCTCTCATGAGGGAGGCCCCTGGTTTCCTTCCTGCCTCGAGTGGCCCCACATCCACCTGTGTGGAATGAAACCATGTCACAACTAATGATGTACAACTATGAAGACTGCTCTGGGCCCCTCCCACACCTCATCTGCTTTCAAACAATAACATAAATCTTAAAAGACAAAGTCCTTTATGCTCAGAAATGATGTTGCTTGCTTCTGATTTCTCTATAAAGAACAGAAAGGTCTTCCCAGGGCCCCAACGAATAAAAAGAGAGCTGTGGCCAGGAATCAGCATGGGCCCCTGAAATCCCTCCCACCCCATCACTGGAAAGGCAGCATGGTAGGCCCACAGAGATGAGATGAGAGGTGGCACTGTCTGTCCCAGTCCCCAGGGGGCAAAATACCAGCTCCAAGGTCCAGAGCCATTTGTACCCAGGACAGCCACCTTCCGAAGGGTGGGAGCAGAGCAGGTCAGTCTGGGCACCCCCCAGTGCTGCCTTCGATTGGAAATACCAGGCTCATGTAACCTTTCTCACCAACCTCCTTGTCTGGGAGCCTTCATGTGTATCTCACTGTGATCAAAAGGAACCAAACTATAGAACAGCACAGAGAGAGGAGGTATCCTGTCCTTTGCCAGGTAACAATGCAAATGTGCTCCAAGGCACTCCAATAGTAGGCATGGCTCTCAGGAAAAAGACAAAAACTTCAGCCCCATCAAGCACCAGCCAGTGCTCCCCAGAGAACCAACATCTGATGTAACTACAACTCCTTCATAATGAGAAGTGTCTGCAAATCAGCCTTGGAGATCAGTGGAGGATGCTCCAGCCTAGTGCCTCCTTACCCAAGGTAAACTTACTCCATAAGGAATTTCCTCAGAGCAAACCAAAATGACCTGAAAGCCTTAAGGAAATACTAAACCCGACATAACTTTATACATTCTAAAACTACACAGCTTAGTGAAGCGCTATGAATTTCAAGACAGATTGTTGTGCCTTTCAAGCCTCTTGTATACATACATTTCTTCTTCATTTTAACTACATCAAGAAATTGCCTAAAAGATTCCATTTTCTCAGAAAGGAAAGCTACAAAAGAGAACACAGAATAGGCTTGTTTTCAGGAGCAAAATAGAACACTGTTATGTTTTATTCATGCAAAGTGAAAACTCCTTTCATTTACAGCATTACAGATTGAATTTTCTCTTGTAAACTACTGTGAAAAAAAAAAGCAAAAGACAGTGGGGAAAAAAAAAAAAGGGCAGGAAAACAAAGGTCCCTTCTTCTAGGAAATGAAAGCTCAGGGGATCAATGGGAGGAACAGAATCTTTCATGGGCAAACATACTTTTTAGTTTCCTGCCTCCAAAAGCAATCAGCTTAAGGGCCCCCAACCACCACACGGGCTTGCTGAAATCCTGACAGCTGATGTGGAGCCTTTCATCCTCTGTATCAAATGATAAACTGTTCTTGAAATCTTCCTGAGGTCTGGCCCCTCCAATACCCCTACCCTGTCTTTGAAAGGAAGCCATGCAATTAGTTGTATTCACTAACTTCTATTGCTTCAACAAATCAAGAGCTAATGTTTATTAAGCATTTGCCATGTTCCCATCACTGTGCCAATTATTATACATACACACATGCTCTGTGGTCCTTATTATGATCCCATTTCACAGGTGAAATAAACTGAAGTTCAGAGCTTGAATAATCTTGTCAACTTGAATATGAATCATTTTTTCCCTCCCTGAACATGTAGCATCTGGCCTCACTTTGAAGAGCTGGGATGGGCTGAAAACCTCATCAGTGAAATCCACTCACAGCCTAACCTTAAGAAATCATTACCCCATCTGGTTGTGTGTGTATATAATGGATGTGTGTGTATGTGTATAAATAAAATGATCTTCACCTTGGCTCTTGCCTTAAAAACAAACTTGGAGGACAGGAGCCAGGGAAGGGTCAAGCATCTTACACTCTTCCATCAAGGCAAGACATTTTTATTGATGAGCAAACCATCAGGTGTTTTCCTCATAAAATTAATTAACTCACGTCAATGCATCAACGCCATTCTTGCAGCTCTGTGAAGTGAGTGGAAGACAGGTGTGTGCACAATCTACCCACTCATTTCCCCAAAGCTCCTGGCCTAGCTGTCGCCATTCCCAGGAAGGCTCATCCAATCAGCAGTTGGAGTGTAACTCTTGTGCAGACCATCACATAAAGTGTAGTTTCAGCAAAAATGCTTGTTCTTTTACTGATGAATGCTTAACCATGTTCCTTTCTGGCGTGGGACTTGGACTTGAATCAAAAGACTAACAAATCCACTAATGCTCAGCCTTGGTAGACAAAGGCTGGGATAAGCCAAAGAAAATCCCTCTAGAGAGGACCACAATAAACCAGAATGCCCAAGAATGGAACCAGGAGAGTCATCTCTGTCTCTGGGATTTTCACCTTCTTTTGCAATACTCTTGTCCATTTTCAACAAAGCAATAAGTAATCATCCTATAATTCATCCCCAAATACTAGGACATTCTCAGGTACCTTGACAGTTGCCAAAAATTAACTCTACAGTTGGCCATTGAACTATGTTTGGTTAGAGCACCGACCACCTGAGCAGTCAAAAATTCATGTATAACTTAAGTTGGTCCTCACATACCTGAATTCCCAACCACAAACAGAAAATACAGTTGACCCTTGAACAACATGGGTTTGAATTGCTGTGGGCCACTTATAAGAAAACCCATGGAGTTCAAAGCTGCATTGTTCAAGGGTTAACTGTAATTTAAGAACTAAATGCATTTAATGTAGCCCAATTACTTAATAATGGTATACACGTACAATGTCTGTGATAACTGTCACATCTTTGGAATATGTATTCCCTGTTTCTAGTCATCTGGAGAACAGAAAATTCACAATACATCTAAGTAAGAAGAATGTCTATAAATAAACTTTCAGAATTTCAGAAAAACTACACACTGAATGGAATTTTGATGTGACCAGATGTTTCAAGTGTTAAAAAAGTTCAGCCAACCTCAAACCCCCAAATCTCCCGATCATGATGACTTCATAATCTAAAGCTTGTGATTGACGGTTGTACAACCTCTCCCTTCACACAAGCCCTTTCCAAAGACATACCAGTAAGAGAGCATCTGAAATGGCTAAGGCTCACTGAATGAAACAGAAGCTTAAAATAGACTGCAGAGCAGCGGGTAGGGGGTAAGGTGGGGGTTCAGAGAGCCTCCGTGAGTTGGGAACCTAGATGAATGAAGGTGAGCAGGAGGAGAAACATGCAGAACTTGAAGGCAGGTTCCAGAGCTGACAGAAGCTTTGAGGTACAGAAATGAGGATGGGAAGTAGCATGGGAGATTTAGGAGGCAGGAAAATAGAGATATACTTTAATTTTTCACATTTCTAAAGAAAGCTGACTGTCAGGCTGCATAGTCAGTGAAGTACAGTAACAATGAGACCACACTTTCGTATTAAGCTAAAACTGGGGCAACTTGGTGAGGTGACAAGGGACCATGCCACGCCAAGGCACTCACCGGCCATTGTCGCGGCCCACGCCCCACACTCGGATGCTCACGATAGGCTGTGAGTGGAGCACAGTATGGTCCATGGGGTCCACCAGGCTGAGCATGTTGTTCTCCAGGATCAGGTACATGTCCTTCCCCTGGATTCAATGAGAAAACATGTTATCTTCCTTATGAAGCTACACATCCTCATGGTTGTGGCTATTAAGAGACGTTTCAATGCACAAAAGAAGCTGCCCTTTGGGTTTCTAATTTATTCTCCTAAGAGAGAAACATCCTCTCCTAACTAAAATATTATTAAATCTTTCATATTCTCCTCACATACCCACTTTCTTTCTCCAAGTCCTCTGAAATGTGTCCCTAGCCTGCTTTCTAGCTGGCTCTTATTTTTAAATTATTTATATTTTGAATCTTCGAGAAAAAAAGCTAATGTCAAGTTCTCTGGAGAATCTGGTCTTTTACGAACTCCATGCCCAGCATTCTGTCATAACCACTCTCTCCTCATACCTTCTCCTCTTGCCAGACCCCACCAGGTACCCCCTGGACAGCACCCCCAGACCCACAATGAGGTCATCTCTTATCACCTTCTGCATTACTTTATACCTTTGTGATTTGGCTGGCAAATGGTAGACACAGCTTTGTGACATTGCTCAGTATGACCACAGCTAACATTTATGACTTTATTACATTTCAGGTATTAAGTCACATATATAAAGTACATAGGCTCATGAATTCTCCAACTTGCCCTGAGAGCTTGATTTGTTATTATGTCCAATTAGCAGATGAGGAAACAAAGGTTTAACCCATTTCCCATTTAGGAAAATAAAAGTGCAGTTTGCTGCCATGTTCATTTAATTTTACATAAACATGCTCTTTGAGGCTAAAACAAATCTGACTTGTTTTCACTGTGAAAATGAAATATAAAGGGATGCAGGGATAGCCCAGGGGTTGAGTGCTTGCCTTGCAATCGCGAGGTCCGGGGTTCGATTCCCGGCCCCGGCCCATGCAAACCCCATATGCTGAACTGCAGTGCAACTGGTAACCACCATGATGGCTCAGCAGCGAAGGTTCTTGCCTCTCATATGGGAGGTACCTGGTTTGTTCCCTGCCCTGCATGGCCCTACACCCACTTGTGCAGACTAAAACCATGTCACAATTATGGAGGCTGCTCTGGCCCCTGCCCCTGCTTCTCTCTCCTTCTCTCACCTTCTCTCAAACAATAAAATAAATCCTTGAAATAAAAAATAAAATAAAATATTAAAAACTGTTCTTGGAGTTATTTCTAAACAGAACTTGTCTCTAACCCTAATGTAACAGAAATGTATGATGATTAATATTTAATTTTTTCATGCATAGGATATGATATTTTCAGTGATCGAGAAGAGAACGACTGTATTTTATAAATAGAAATATCACTACTAAAACCAGAATGCTATAAATAGAATGATGTCATTTGTTGCCAAAGACCATCAATGTAAGAGAGTTGTGTGGGAAAAATCTAGCCATAAATGCCTCCATTTTTCATATTACACAGCTGGACACTCCCGGATAGGCCATGCTGTGAGAAAATAATAAAAGCACGATATTTCATAGCAAACTCTGGGTGTAAGGTTAGGAATGTAACCTTCAAGTTATCTCAGGGTAAATGCTGCAGCTGCAAGGGCCCCGGTGAGTATTCTGGGGGCAAATGGGAAATGGGTTAAAGGTTAAAGAACCTGCTCCAGGTCTGACACAGAACCTGTGGTGCCTTTAGCTACAGGGGTATTGTGTTAATACCAATGTAGGGGAGGCCAACGTTTCTTCTCTCAGGTCACTATTCAGGTTTTATTCTTGTCTGTCCAAATACGTTGGCTCTCTGAGGGCAGGCACATTAGACCAGTCAACGTTATTGCCCTTGCAATATCATTCCTCAGGCATAATTTAAAGCAATTATTCAGTTTTGCTGTACTGAGAGGCTGTGTCCTCTCCGTGGCCTGGTCCACCCAGATGCTGTAGTGTTGGAGTTAGGGAGGTCTAGCTGCCCAGAACAGTGAGGCTTCTTGGTGCGTCTTCCAATCCCAAAGTAGGACACTTACTCTGGTCTGGCTTTGAGAATGATGTTTTAGGGTCCTATGCGAGAGTGAACACAAAGTGTGCAGAAGTGGGTTTTCGGTGCCCCTGCTGGCCAATGTTTAGGCTGAGACTAATCTTCTCAAAGGGTGGGAAGTCATTTCCAGATAAGAGCCCTGCAGACCCCCCAGAGCCTAAAGCAACAGGCTGCCATCATTCAGACTATCACACCCCCAAATATCTCTGTTGGGCACTGCTGCATCTTCTGCTTGCTGTGGGACAGGCTTTTGTGGACACTGCATGATCACAGCTATGTCCAGACTCTGGGCAAAGAGCCAATTCTTAATTGACCAGTTTGCAGGCTAGCCGTGATTTGAGTGTCAGGTCCTGGAGAATTCAGTCGCCCAGCACCTCAAGGTCAGTAGCTGAGAAGTGGTTGGGAGCACCATGAAGAGACCCAGTTACAGTGGTGGGCTTCAGCCCCGACCCCGGTCATCCATTAAAGGCTGGGCTCCGGCCCTCCAGCCCTCAGCTGAGAGCTGCTGCGCAGAGGTGCTCAGGAGCTGCGTGGCCACAGAGCCACAGAAAGCTGGGAACCAGAGGGCCTGGCAGGTCCCAGGACGCTCGGGGGACAACCAGATGATGGGTGCTGGCATAACTGAGAGCTGTCTGAGGATTTTTGTGCCGCTTTCTTCTCCACTCTGTCCCTTCCCATCAGAAATCGAGCACTAACAATAGCCTACAGGATCTTTGTCCAGACCCACTAGTGAGTGGCTCCCCATACAACTCCCACCTCGCAAGCCCCCACCCCCACTTCTGTGAGGCTGCTTCATGACAAACACCTCACAGGTACTGGCAGACTCTGAAATGCTTGTTTTGACTGATATGTTAAACATGCTCTGTAGGATATGAGCCATAGCAAGGTCAAGTGCCCCCTCATGGAGCGGGTGATGCACTTGCTTTGAACTGGTTCATCTTAGAAACGACTGGGCCCCTTAAATAGTGCTCTGCTCACCGGGGAGGGATAGAGTGGAGTAGATTCACACAGCAAGCACTATTCCAAGACACCCCCAAGACATCTTTCCACAGGTCTCATAGTGGGGCAGAAATACGGCTTTTCCTGTTTCGCATGATTTAATTTTTATATGCATTTAGTATTCTCATTACTTTCCCTTTTGAAATTCTCTCAAACTAACATTTCAAAATGGAACTACTTTGTTCAAAGTAGAAAGAATATATATATACATATTGATTCTGAAATTCATGCATGGTATTGATTTTCAAATTATAAATAAAGAATGTTATAAAAGAAGAATTTGTCATCCTTTAGAGCAGGGGCATCAACATTTTTGTGTGCATGTTATCCCCTTTGAGGATGTATTGTAGTGCTTTGAGAGAGCCATGGGTCTTCTTTCCGGAAAACTGCTCTTGCATCTTGGCACACCCCATTTTGAATGCAAGTTTAAGGGGTTTCTGGGCCCTGAAGTCTATCAAAGGATCCCTGGGGACTTCGGGATACCAGGTTAGACCCTGTCATTTAGACACTCAGTAACATCCCTTCCCAGGCCACAGTCCTTACTGGGACCTGGCGGTGCTAACAGGCATCTCGCAGGGGCATTCTGCCGACTACCTGCCTATGTCCCTTGCTTTTATGGGAAAATGCACCTGACAAGTAGCTGCGCTGCCCCTCGGGACCATGTCTAACAGCTCTGGGCTTTATGAAGCTCAGCAGAGTATAACAAACTCTGCCATTAATTACGTCCATGTGTTACTTACCTCTCCCCAAATGCCGACTGTATCCCGGATGTCATTTTTGCAGTAAGAAAGCTGCCTGATGCAGTTGTTGACAGCGACACTACTTTTACCAGGGGCGAGGTCCTCCTCTGCCATTTCTACCCATCCCAGAGAGCGTACTGCAAAACACTAGAAGACAAAGTCAGACAATAGGAAATTACTCTTTTGCCACAGGTCAATCTGTACCAACTGATCCTAAAATCTCCTACAAGGTACACCTCATGAGTCTTTCACTGTTCAGTCATCAATGTTTATTCATCTAATCCTTGACTGCTGGATAACTAAAATGTGGCTTTATTTGCCATTTAAAAATGTAGTGATAAATATTTTCTGGCCCCACTTACCCTGTGTATTCAGACTTTTTCTTAGACTAGATTACTAAAAGTAAAATTATAGGGCTAATGGACATAAAATTTTCTAAGCTCTATTATTTATTAGAAGGTACTGTTTTTTATATTAAGAAATGTAACTCCATGAGATCTGTTACTTGCTAAGCACCTAGAATAAGACAACAGGAGGGAAAATGAATTAAATCCATGTCAGGCACTTATTTCTTTTAAAGATTTATTTTTATTGTTTTTGACAGAGAGAAAGAGAGAGATATAGAGACAGAGACAGAGAGAAGGGGGAGGGCCCAGAGCAGTCTCCATAGTTGCACATCATTGGTTTTTCCACATAGTTTCATTCCACAGGTGGGCGGGGCTGCACAGGGCAGGAACTGGGTCGGGGTCTCGCCCTGGTGAGAACTGAACTGGGGGAGCTCCCAGTTCAGCATATGGGTCAACTCGGGCTGGGGCCGGGATTCAATCCTCGGTCCCCGGGGCTGCAAAGTGAGCGCTTAACCCACTGAGCCATCCTGGCTTCCCATGGGCACTTATTTCTAATGACAATAAAGCAAAATGTATTTTCTAATATCCAGAGATGAGAGAAAACCTGGGGGGAAATGTGCTTTCATGCTATAGGTCCTACAGCATTTGTTATTAACACCAAATCCTGAGAAGCCTACAGAATGGATGAAATTGTGAGATAACTTAAAGCACAAGTTCCTTGTGTTTTTTCTTTTCTAAAATATTTAATTTATTTTTTTGAGAGACAGAGACAGAGAAGGAGACAGAGAGAAGGGGGAGGGCCCAGAGTAGTCTCCATAGTTATATGTCATCAGCTTTCAACATGGTTTGGTTCCACACTGATGGGGCCACGCAGGGCAGAAACTGAACTGGGGGCCTCCTGCAAGGGAAGCTCACCCCAGTTTAGCACATGGGTCTGTACTGGCTGGGTCCGGGACTTGATCCTGAATGCCTGGGGCTGCAAAGTGAGAGCTTAACCCGCTGAGCCATCCCAATTTCCCGCACCTCTTCCTTGTTTTAGTAAGACTCAAAACATCACAGGCCCGAGTCCCTGAGTGCCCATTCCTGCTTCCTCCAGGGAGCACCGTGTAGCTCACTAACCTCCCTTCCCTGTTGATTCCCAGCAGAGTCCCCAGTCAGTAAAATCATGTCATAACCTACCCCCTGTCCTGCCATTTTCACTACCAGCTACACTTCCCCCTCCCACTTCAAAAAAGAAATTGATTCTCTTGATTTGGAGAACATTTATGTTATCCCAACCCACTTTAGTAGCAGAAAATAAGCACAACATAGTTTCATCACTTGACCCAGCAAATAAAACATTCTTCAAACGTCAAAGGTATTCATCCTCACTTCAACCCTTTGAGGTCAATAATAAGTTAACTGTACCCATTTTATAGATGAGGAATCTCAACACTGTTTTGAGTGCATATGGCTCTAGAGTAAGGGTAGCCGAATTCAAACCTTAGCTCTCAGATTTACTGGTACTGTGATCTTGGGCAGGTAATTCACAAAGTCCCAGTTCCTTTTCATTTGTGAAAATAGAAATAACAATAGTTACCTCAGAGGATTCTCACAAGGAGAAAACAATGTAATACAGGTAGAGAATCTAGCACATAGAAAATACTCAATGAACATTTGAATGAAAGAGCAAATGAACATAGCACCACATAAATTCTCACTGGCGTCACCAAAGGGAGAAATGAAAGGAGCAGATTTGTACAAATTCTGACCAGACATTTCAATTGTCACTAGGATGGTTCTCGTTTATGTTTGTTGTTCTGGCAAAAATAATAAAAGCAGCTCCTTTTATTCTCAAAAAAGTGTCCCAGTTTGGACAATAAACTATTATAGTCACTCCAATCAAAGTTCCAGTAAATTCAGCCTTTGGCACGAGTATGGATATAGGTTTGGACAGGGATGATGGTGAGATATGCATAAGTGGAAATGGCTTTCAAAATCAACAGAAGCTATGAGTAGAGTGTGTTGGTGATCCTGAGCGGGAGGGTTGAACCGTAAGAAACCAGTATTACTGTGGGATGGTCATATGCCTTTGAAATTTTTCCAGGAACACTATTTTTTTTTTTCCTTTTACTTTCTCTAATTGCCTACAACAAAATCCTACATTCTGTGAATACTAAAAAGAATTTGTTAACAATGAGGAAGGTAGGGGATCCTGGGATGGCTCAGTGGGTTGAACACTTGCTTTGTGGCTGTGGGGTCCAGAAATGGAGTCCCGGCTTGGCCATGGAGACCCATATGCTGAACTCGGGCTGTACTTCCTATGCGGGAGGCTCCCAGTTCGGTTCCTGCCCTGTGAGGCCCCACATCCACCTGTGTGGAATAAAACTATGTTGGAACTGATGATGTGTGGCTGTGGGGACTGCTCTGGGCCCTCCCTCTTCTCTGTCTCCCTCTTTCTGTCAAACAATAAAATAAATCGTAAACAAACAAAAAACAATGAGGAAAGTAAAAAGAATACTGGCTTGTTTTAGTCAGTACAGTTTTGAGTCCAAAAATACAAAGATTTCAAACTAAACCAGCTCACTAAAAATCAAGTGTATTTTTCTTGGCTAAACAATGCAAATAACTAACTCCACCACAATACATTAAGTATATTGTTTGTCATGCTAATAAAAAGAAAACAATAGCCCTAATTATATTATATATATATTTTTAAAGATTGATTTTATTGTTTTTGACAGAGAGAGAGAGGGAGAGAGGGAGAGGGAGAGAGAGAGGGAGAGAGGGAGAGGGAGAGAGAGAGAGAGAGAGAGACAGAGAGAGAGAGAGAGAGAGAGAGAGAGAGAGAGAGAGAGAGAGAGAGAAGGGTGAGGCCCAGAGCAGTCTCCATAGCTGTATATTATCAGTTTTCAACATGGTTTCGTTCTACACAGGTGGGTGGGGGTCACGCAGGGAAGGAATGGGGCCAGGGCCTCCCACATGGGAGATGTGTCCCTGTGAGCTGGGAGCTGAGCTGGGGGCCTCCCACATTGGAAGCTCACCCCAGTTCAGAATATGGGTCCACAGGGGCCAGGGCCGGGACTTGATTCTCGGACCCTGGGGCTTCAAGGGCGAACACTTAACCTGCTGAGCCATCCCGGCTTCCCTGTAAATATATTGATAATGAACTTATTTTAAGCAATTTTCCTTATACCATCTTGCTATTATAATTTAGTTTCTGATCTGAATAGCTTTAATACTGGTCCATAGTACAAGGAAATCTGTAGCCAGGAAATAACTGAGGTCCACGAGGGAGTCAGCTCTACTTTCTCCCAAAAGATTGAGCAGCAACGAATAACCAGCACTGTCTTGTGTTGCCCCCGTGTGGCCAGGAAGGTTTATAACCACCATCACTTTTCCTTAACAGTGAGGAATTAATGCTTACTGATTGAATAGCTCTGGGAATAAGCACTCATGTCCGAGTGTGGGAGGAGCTCCATATTTAATCAACCTTCCTTTAAAAACAATTCCTTCAACTTCTGAATAAAAATCAACACTTGCACCCTGGTTGATGCTCATTCTTCAATAGCTCTTAACCGAAAGGGCAAAAATGAATAATGGTTCAGGGAATGGACTGTCATCAGATGGATCTGGATTGAAGGCATAAGTTTGCTTTTTTACTAGCTGGTGACTTTGGGCATATCACCTCAGGTCTCTAAGTCTCAGATTCTTCATCTGTAAAATGAGAATAATAATAGTACCTACACTGTATACTATTGAGGACTAAATGAGATGCTGGTAAAGTGCTTAGCATAGTGCCTAGCATATAGTAAGAATAAACATTTATTATTATTAAATTTCAAATCTTTTCTATTATGGGTTTTAAAGATTTCTCTAGTTTAACAGATTTCAGCCAAAGCTAGCATGTGCAGGGGAGGTATTGTAGATTGTGGTATGTGTGAACATACCACCCATAGAGCTTTATTAAAACACTGAAAACTGGGTACCATCCCTACAGTTTCTGATTCAGTAGGCTGGGGTTGGACCCCAAAATCTGCAACCCTAACCAGCTCCCAAGTGATGCTGAAGTTGCTGGTCTGGGGACCACACTTGGAGAACCACTGCTGTTGGCCCCTTTCCTCATGCAAAGTCATGCTGTTTGGAAGAATGATTCTGAAAGTAAAATCTGCATTCAAATCGCAGGACCACCACTTCCTGTTTGTGATCTTGGGCAAGTCTGTTAACTTCTGTGCCTCAGTTTTCTCATAAAATGTAGATACTAAAAATAGCTGCCTCATAATAGCCTATTGCACGTTGTGAGGATCAAATGGGCTAAATGAATTTTCTGCTGTTCCTGTTGCTGTCACTAGTTATTATGAGCATAGAATGGGACCAGGGTCATGGCTGGATTAGAAGGGACATAGCTCTTGGACTGAGGCTTCCTTTGTTATCATCTGTTCTCTCTTCCCCAAAGCTTGAATCAAGCTGTCGTATCTCACTTGGAAAAACAGAATATGTTTGCAGCTTCTATTTGTTTAAGTCCTATTTTAATAGAGATGTCTGTCTGGAAAGAACCTCTTCCTAAAACGTGTAGAAAAAACACAGTGCAGAGCTTTGGTTTCTATGGCCAGATAGTCCTAGGTTCAAATTCCTATACACCCATTCGCAGGTGGTCAGCCTCCTTGGATCTAAGTTTATTTAATTGAAGAATGATACTAATATGAAGCTCCCAGAGCTTCCAGGAGAGCCAAAGGAAATGAGGAAGGTCAAGTGGCTGGCACACTGTAGACCCTCAGTAAATGTTCACTTTCTTCTCGTCTCTCTGTTTCTAGGAGTCTCTCAATTCATTTTTTGTTTTTCCAGGGGCCTTTAGTTTTTCCTTCACCAAAGCTTTAAGGAGGGCAATCAAGAGGAGCACATGCTGGCAGAAAACTGGGGGTGGCTTTGTCCCTGTACCACTGGCTGTGGAGGGGTGTGGGGAGGGGAGAGCTGAGAGAACTGAAGCTATGAGAGAGGAGGGTATGAGCCTTACCTCTACCCAGGTGTGCCAGCCTTGGTGAATGGCACCAAAGAAGATGGTGCTTAAATGAGCTGATGTTCACAAAGCCACACATTCAATGCCCAGAACACGTCAGTGCTCTATAACACGTCAGTGCTCTGTAACTACTGAGGGCTGTGACAAAAAGGTAAATAATCCTAGAATGTATAGCAACACTAAATTATAGACATTAAAAAAGTACAAAAGCTCAGAGAAAAGCTACAGTTTGGTCTAGCATTACAAATGCAATGCTAATTAACACGCATTTATAGGAATTATCACTTAAACCTAACTACCCTGAAGCACAATAACAACTGTGTATTCAAGTCAATAAACATTTATTGAGTGCCTATTAGTTTCTGGACTTTCGAGACTTTGTAATGGATTAGGCATGAAGTGGGAATTTATAACACGGCAACATGAAATAAGGGGACACAGAGGTGCTCACACATGGTGGGAGCTTGTGAAAGAAGTTTTCTAACTCAGAGAGAGAGAGTTATGGACAACTTCCTGAAGGATGGGGTATTGAGCTGAGCCTTGTAGGATGGACAGGTTCATTCATTTAACAAATATTTACTGATACCTGCTACAAGTATGCAGGTATAACAGCTACTGGAGACACATCGATGAACCCAAAAGGGCAAGCCCTGTGCTCTGAGTAGTATTTCAGAAATCTGGAAGAGCATATTCATTTGGCTGCTACACGAAAAGTCATATAGCTTCATCAACATGGACCAAGATGAGTAAGGTTCAATGGTATGTGAAGGGGGGTGGGGGTGGGGGTGGGCAGCAAGATTAGTGGTTTAGAGCTCAGGGTTTCAAGTCACCGACCTGAGATCAAATCCCAGGCTGGCCACTTATTGGTGGTATAATCTGAGCCAAGTTACTTAATCAGATTTCATATCTGTTGCAATGAGGATAATGGATGGACCTCTCAGGGTACTGGCATAATTAGTGGGATGGCTTATGCTAACTAAGTACCTTTATAGGGTGTGGCCCAAAGGGGATGGTTGAAAAAGGCTGGCTACTATTTTCCCAACTATCCAATCCCTGCTAAATGTGATGGGGCGGGGGAGTGCTACCAACAACCAGCCAGCCAATCCTGTTTTATTTTTCTAGCTAGTGATCAAGGTCACTGAAGATACACCTTGAATAGCTGGGAACAGGGAGAGACATGGAGCCTGCAGAAGACCTGGGAGATCCCTCAATGGACTTCAGGAAATTTTAAATCTGGAAATATATCCAGAATTGTGTGTGTGCTTGCCTATTATGGAAAGAGGGTCCAGCCTAGGTTTCCAAAGGTTCTAAGACTATGAAGTACTTGAAAAGAATTCCAAGGAGGTTGGATACCAGAGTATTCACTCATCAAGACACCCAATTGGGCACATGGGTGGGGTAGAAAAAGCTTATTACTTGGCCTCAGAGTCCTTTTTTGAGAAGCAAATGAGGAAAATGGTTAAATGATGTGGAATTTCGGGGAGAACAGAAGAAATGGGTATGAAAGGGAAGTATGGGGAGTGAGAAAGGGCTGCACAGCCCCTGGGGGGTAGGTATACCCGAACAACTTATAAAGAAAAAGGCAAGCCCAATGTCTAGTTTTTAAAACCAGAAACTGTTTCTGATGCAATGAAAGCCCCTCGATATTACCCTTGATGTTATAAAGAGATGGCTGATGTCATTGGGGGGAATTAAAGAAGGGTGTACCCTTCCCCCTGGGGAGATTCTTGGCAGAGAAAAAGCAAGGGGCAGAAGCCTCAGAGTAGAGAACAGGAAGTCAACCCAAGAGAAACATATGGCCCAGAGAAGGGGCAGAACTTTGGGGAGGACCACGGACTTACGCACTATGTGAGCTTGGGAATGAAGCCTCCTCTAGGGCCTACGAGCATGCTGATCCTGGCTGCTGCCTGCGTTATAGAGCTGGTCTGCAGTTACCTTTCATATCTGGGCTCTTGCGGTCAGGTGGGACGAATACAAAACCAAAACCAGATATTCTTGCTATATGTGACTATGAAGGAGGATCTTTTAAATAATCACATAGCCCACATATAGTCAGTGAGAGTATCCTTTTTTATTTCATATTGGTGGCCAGAATAACATAGTGACTTAGAGTACATCCACTACATTTGAAAGCTTGTGTTCTGGGATGTTTGCCTGAGCTAACAGAGCCCTGCACTTTCATTTCCCGTTTACCGCATGCATTAGAGAAAGCATGGATCTGATTTCTGCCCAGAAGCAGGTCTCCACACTGTCCAGGTTTGGCTGAGAAATAAAGCAGCCAGTGAGCAAAGGGCTGTGACCTCAAATGACTTGCGAAAAGTCTGTTCTAAAAATGCACAGGCATTCCAAGATTCAAAATCTCTTACTTAGATGTTGCCTCCATAATGGGGAAGTCCTTCTAAATCATTATTTTGGTCATTACATGTAGAAATCTAGATCATTGTCATTACAGACACCAATTGAAATAAAATTAAGCTTTATTTGTTGTTATGTTTCTTTGAAACACAGATGCTTTTCAGATCCAACATCTCAGTGGGCTCTGTAGAAGTGGTACTTGGGGGCTCTGCGGTGGAGCACGATGAATTATTCAGTGTGGTAATGACCTCAGCAGCCAGGGGGGCTGGGAGCGCCTGTGTACACTGACCCAGAAGAGCATTCTGGCTGTTCCTGCTGTTCCCCAACCCTCACCCCCACCCTGACTGTCTGCAACATGGTGACATTTGGGCAGAAAAGAAGACACCTGGCCCTTTGGGGCCCTGAACCCACTAGTACCATTTACTTAACTTTCCTCTTTTTCTTTTCTTTTCCGAGCAAAACAACACTTTTGGTGACAGGTTCTTCTACAAAGAGGGTATGCATAATAGCTCATACCCAAGTAGCGCTCACAATGTGCCAGGAACTAAGGATTGATTATAATCAAAGTATTGTCCAGAGTAGGTATCTCCTTGCCTGCTTGCTTGCCCTGCTACTGCTGGGGCAAGGAGAGAGAGAGAGAGAAAGAGAGAGAGAGAGAGAAAGAGAGAGAGAGAGAGAGAGAGAGAAAGAAAGAGAGAGCAAGCGCATGCATGAGCCAGCCCAATACTTTCTTCTACATATCTTATTTAATCACATGGTGAAAAACAAGTAGATGCTATATCATTTCCATTTTACAGTTGAGGAAACTGAGGCAGAGAGAGTGGTTGTTAAAGTCTGAATTGTGTCCCCTCAGAATTCATATGTTGAGGCCCTAACCCACAATGTGGCTGTATTTGGAGGTAAGACCTTTAAAGAGGTAATTATAAGGGCAGGCCAAATCCAATATGACTGGAGTCCTTATAAGAAGAGGAACACACAACAGGAGTTTGTGTACATACAGAAAGGCCAAGAGAGACAGAGCACGAAGGTTGCCATCTGCAACCTAAGAAAGGCCGTAGGAGAAACCTAACCCACCAACACCTTTATCTTGAATCTCTCTAGCACCCAGAACTGTAAGAAAATAAATTTCTATTGTTTAAGCCACCCAATCTGGTATTTTGTTATGGCAGACTGAGAAGGCTAATACAGTGGTATGTAAACTACAGGTAACCAGCTAGCATATGGTGGAACTGTCATTAAAATCCGAGTTTATGTACTGACAAATTCCTATCACCATGCCATGCTGTCTCGTAGGAGTGGCAACAATACTGGTGTGTTCATAGGTGGGGGAGGGAGAGAGAGAGAGAAAGAGAGAGAGAGAGAGAGAGAGAGACAGGCATAACTCACTGTGTACCTGGGGACCTCAGAGAGGACCTACAGTCCCTCCCCAGACATGTAGTGCACATGTGCAGGACCTCTCCCCCATAATCTTAAGTAATCACCAGCTAGGTTAAGCTGATACCATAGCTTAAGGAGGCACAGTCCCATCTTAAAGTGGCCCCAGAGAATTCAAGGCCAGGAGTACACTAAGGAGAAGGAAGTACCCCTGGACTGAGGAATGAGTATTTCAAAGTCCCCCAGGTGTAAGTTTAGTGCTTCAGCTGGCTCTCAGGTAGATGGGAGCCTCTACCAACATGCTCTGAAGAGTCCTGGGTGCCCTTGTGCACACTGTCCACCAGGCCAGCGGGATCACCCTTCCTTTCTCCCTCTCCAACCCTTAACACCTGGTAATAATAGGTCCCTGAAGATCAGGTGTCTCCATGGAGACACAGGAAATACACCTGCAATCAACTGATGCCTATGCTCTTATCCATTTCATTGCTGTTCACTGTGTGCTGGGATGGCACAGTATTGTTAGGCTCAGGGACAACCTGAGGGAGGGGTCCTGGGGCAGCCCAGTGTAGGGCTGAGGCCTCTGGGCCTTGTAAGCCAGCATCCTGCCCTTTCTCTTGCACAAAAGGCTTTCTGCTGTTAAAAAAAGGCCAGTGCTCCATCACTCATGATGCCTGGTCCACAGTGACTCTTACTAGTCAGCTAAATAGGGCGAATCATCACCACACTATGAGCAACTTATCTGAATTAAAAAATAAAAGCTAAAATGCTAATGTATTAATGTAAAGACAGACACATAAGTCTGACCAGATGCTTGGGCTGGCCAACAAGAGGATGAGTCCCCTGGAGGAAACTCACTCCTGTTTTTAATCACCAGCCCACTGCAGGCTGATGAGCGAAAAGGCAAGCACACGAGCCCCCTTCAGCATCTTAATGGCTATGCTCCTCGGAGACTCATTGCTAGTGTGAGAGAGGCAGGCCTCTGGGTTGTGATGTAGTACGTAGAATTTAATTGTACTAGTCATTTCCTGCCCATGAACCAGGCTGGCATTGTGAGGTCTATTTTTATCAATGGAAAATTGAGCAGAAATGGGTTCAACCAAGAGATTTAGTCCAATGTTCCCAATGTCCCAGGACAAATTCTGTGCATGTGTGTATTTAAACACAAACTTGCAGGCACATCACATTAGACATTCTTCACAAGTGATCATCATCATCTTACGAGCGGTGACCATTTATCAAGTGCTTACTCTATACTGAATATTTTATATATACAATTAAGAGTCTGTGTTTGGTGGGGAAAGCATGAAGGAGGGTGCTGACATTTATGGATCACTTTACCAATACAACATGTAGCACATGTTTCCACAACCCTACAAAGTATGAGCTACATTTGTTATTTTATATATATGAGAAACAGAGGTTCAGAGAGCTTAGCTGAATTACCCAAAGTCAACAGTAAATAAGAAGCTAGAGTTGGGGAAGCCGGGATGGCTCAGTGGGTTAAGCGCTCACTTTGCAGCCCTGGGGACTGAGGATCAAATCCCGGCCCCGGCCCGTGCAGACCCATATGCTGAACTGGGGAGTGCCCCCAGTTCAGTTCTCACCGGGGCGAGACCCCGGCCTAGTTCCTGCCCTGTGCAGCCCCGTGCCCACCTGTGGAATGAAACTATGTGGAAAAACCAATGATGTACAACTATGGAGACTGTTCGGGGCCCTCCCCCTTCTCTCTGTATCTCTCTCTCTGTCAAAAACAATAAAAATAAATCTTAAAAAAAAAGAAGCTAGAGTTTCATCTGGGTTTTAATCCTTGAGGTAGATTATTATCTTGATGTTACAGAAGAGGAAACCAGTTCAACAAAGTGACACAAGTGAGGATCAGCTGGATCCTAAGCACAGTCTCGATACTACTATTCTTTCTTCTATACACTTAGTTCTTTAAACAGGAATGCTCAATCCAAAGGAGGCTCTTTGAGACCAGGCCTGTTCTGGAGATCTTTGAAAGCCCACTACCCAAAAGAGGGCCCAGCACATACTTCACGCTCAATAACTTCAGTGTCAAATGAAGATTCTTGAGCTGGATGGAGATAGACCAAGGTATGGTGGCAAGAGTGGGAATCCTGGACCACCACTCCCTGGCTGTGTCCTTGGCAATTTAATAGCCCCCAGTTTCTGCATTGTTAGAGGGGTAACCCTGACCTTCCAGGCGCTGCTGAAGACTCAAGGGAGTATGTGCTGGGCTGGCAGAGAGCCTGACACAATCGTTTTTACTACAGTAAAATGCGTACAGCCTGGAGTCTAAAGCCAGGGCACCCAGGTTTGAGTCCCTGATTGCCACTTAATTCCTGAGGGATGCAGGGCAATTGCTGATATGCCCTGTGCCTCAGCTTTCTAACCTGTAAAATGGAGACAAGGTTAGTACTTATGTCCTTTGAAACATTGGGAACAACAGGTGGTATCATACATCTAATTGTGCTTAGATTGGTACCTGGTAAACATTCAGTGTGTGAGTTATTACTATTGTGATTAGCTCTAAACTATCAACAAATCCTGATCTAGGCCATGCCTACTGATATAAAAATACCCATCTAGCAAGTAATAGGGAGGGAGAAGTGCTAGGGTTTGATATCAAGTGTCTTCAAGTGCCTCTACTGTAGTCTTTCTGGAGGGCTCATTCCTGCCTAGGGCCCAGTGAAATCCTTATCTGGCTGATCAGGAGCTCCACTTTTACTAGCTAGTGGGGCTTTGATACAGGCCTGAAGACCGGAGCCTACATTTCAGGGTCCTGGGACACCTGGACCAAGGAGCAACTTGCTATGCTTGCAGTCCTCCCATCTGGGCTTCCAGTTGGTTCCTGATCAACACTTTGGGCACCCACTGGACCTAGAATCCAGTCCTAGAGCTAGCCGTCCAAGCTTCGTGCTAATTTCCTCTTTAGGTATCAGTGGGATACCTTATCATCATGATGCCTCTCTGACCCAACCCCGACTGTAAGCTTCAGGCCATTAAGATGTTCATGCTATGAAGACCTGCTCATTAGATGGGACCCTCTAGACAAGGAACAGGCTCACTGAGCCTTTGAAGAATATGATTTCGACCATTCTTGCACTCGTCTAAGCAACAAGGCACAAGTACAGAACTCAATATTTTGTTGACCTGCTCAAAAATCCCAAAGCTGGGGAAGCTGGGATGGCTCAGTGGGTTGAGCACTCATCTTGCAGCGCCGGGCTCCAAGGATTGAATCCTGGACCCAGCTCGTGTGGACCCATATGCTGAACTGGGATGTGCCCCCAGTTCAGTTGTCACCGGGGTGAGCTTCCTACGTGGGAGGCCCCTGGCTGGTTCCTGCCCTGTGCAGCCCAGCGCCCACTGTGGAATAAAACTATGTAGAAAATTGGTGATGTACAACTATGGAGATTGCTCTGGGCCCTCCCCTCTCTCTGTCTCTCTCTGTCAAAAACAATAAAAATAAACCTTAAAATTAAAAAAAAAAAATTCCACAAAGACTATTTCTTATATAATGTGAAACAGTGTCTTTCTTATGAAGGGCAAGGGTGGAAAAGGGACTTCTAAACATGACACCTGACATGTCCAACTATGCCACATGTGAAATCCCCCTACTCAAACTCCCAATCACAGCCCCTCCCAGAGGGTCCCAACCTACTGCAGCCCAAGGCCCAGGACAGCTCAGAGTTGCCACAAAGCATCTACAAGAATCATGATCTGACATAGAAATTTCTCCTGGTGGGACAGTGAACATATTACACAAAAGGCAACTTCCACTGCTGGCGATGTTCAAATGCCCAAAAGAGTTTGTGGCAGTAAACGCCAGATTCACAGCTCGCACTCTCAGAGCTGAGGAGCCCGTGTGAGTCCGGGCCAAGCAGCTAGGCTGCAGGATCCCACTTCTACTTCTGCGGAAGAGCAGCAGATGCTTTGACTACTGGGCAGCCATTCTCACTCCCAGAATGTGGGACTAGTATTGCAGCTTTCCCCTATAGGAGTCTTGGAAAAGACTGAAGATGAGTCCTACAGTCCACATGGCTGATGTACACTACAGATTCTATGTCTATCCTGTGTAGTTGGTAAATGTGATTTGCAGAGTAAGCAGAGTAAAACTATGACACCCAAGCTCTGAACATAAAGTAGGCCATTTTATTTTTCTGTGGAAAGCAAGATGGCCAAGCTCAACTATTAATAGTAACAGGTCTACCGGTACTTGTAATGTGGGAATTGCAATGCTGGAATAACCTAGGGCAGGGGTGGGCAATTGTTTTGGCTTGGGGGCGCTTTGTGGAAACGAAGGTTAGGGGAAGGCCACACCTTTTAAAATGATTGCATTTATTAGTTAACTTTGCATTTCAGAAAAGATATAAATTGTATCATAAAAATCTGATGTCTTGGTGGGCCGCAAAAAAACCTGTAGTGGGCCGCATGTGGCCCACAGGCCACAGTTTGCCCACCCCTGACCTAGGTTATCATTCTTAATAACAGTTAGCTCTAGCATGCTCTGCAGCTAGTATATGAGGTAGTCCAGAACTCACTTGATCCTCTACTCTAAACGTGCCCAACACGCAACGCTACTAAGAATGATGCTTGGATCTTGAATAAAGTCCTTCCTCTGGACAGATCAAGTACAAATATAGTCAATCCCCATTATTTGTGGATTCTGTGCTTGCAAAGTCACCTACTCAGTAAAATTTATTTCTAACTCCAAATTAACACTCATGGCACTTTTGTGGTCACTCACAGACATGTAGAGTGGCAAAAACTTTGAGTTGCATGATGTGTACATTCCCAGCTGAAGCTGAATAAGGCAATGCGCTGTCATCTTGTTTCAGCTCTCATATTATGTATGTGTCTTTTTGTGTCTATTTAGTGCCTTGTTTTTTGCATTTTTGTGGGTTTTGTTGGTGACTTAGCTGCTTAAAATGGCCTCCTGGGAAGCTGGGGTGGCTCAGTGGGTTAAGCACTCACTTTGCAGCTCTGGGGACTGAGGACTGAATCCCTGCTCCGGCCCATGCAGACCTGTATGCTGAAGTAGGGTGTGCTTCCTATGCAGGAGGCCCCTAGTTCAGTCCCCTCCTCCCCCCAGTTAGCCCCTGGCTTGAGGGGCGTGCCTCCCATGCAGAGGCCCCCAGTCCAGTTATCACCCTGTGCTGCCCCCGCCCACCGGTGTGGAATAAAACCAAGTCGAAAAAACTGGTGACGTACAACTATGGAGACTGTTCTGGGCCCTCCCCCTTCTCTCTGCCTCTGTCAAAAACAGTAAAATAAATCTTAAAAAAAAATGGCCTCCAAGTGTAGTGCTAAAGGGCTATCTAGTATTCCTAAGTGCAAGAAGGCTTTGATGTACTTTACAGAGTAAATATGTGTTAGATAAGCTTTGTTCATGTAAGAGTTGTAGTGCTATTGGCTGTGAGTTCAATGTTAATGAATCAGCAATATATATTAAATAAGGTGTCTTTAAACAAGGTTATGTATTGATCGGTTGATGACAATGTTGTGACCGGAGACTCACAGAAACCTAACCCTGTATTTTCCCTAGTAATGCTTCAGTATTTCCTAATTCAGTATTGGCAGCACCTTTGCTGAATTATATAGAACTATTGCAAATAATGAGAAATGACTGTATCTGCCCTTCATCCTGGGCAAGGTAATGGAGGTAAACTTAATTACTTTTAAGCTTTATAGATCTTGGTGTAGTAGGGTGTAGGTGGGACTAGGAACCATGAAACTCTGGTTTCTTGTCCTAGTGCTGCTACTAATGGGTGACTTTCAGGATGTCATCTGATTTATTTAGGTCACATTTTCTTCATCTGACAAATAAGAGAGAAGGGGAAAATTAGGAAGAAGTGTTTGGGTTAAAAGAGCTCAGGACATCTCTAACTGTAAAATACCTCTTACATATTTTATTCCACTCCTGTTCCCATTGGTCATTCACTCAGCTCCTACACAGGCCTCCAGGCTGACTGTGCCTCCTCCAGACACTTGCTCATCTTGGGCTTCCCCCTTAGCTACCGGGTGTCTTCCCTCACCATTCATTCCAAGTCACCTTCTCAGGAGGTCTTCTCTAACTATTAAAGACTGTAAGCCTCCCAGCACTACCTAGCTTTCTCCACTGATTAATTTTCCTCCATAGTAAGTATTTTCACCTAAGGTACTTACATCCCACTTCTGTGTTTTGCTGTTTCTGTCTTGCAACATTAAATTACATGGAGACAGGATTAGGTCTGCAGAATTCCCCACCCCTAAGTAGAGAACCTGATTGCTGCTAATGGTTAAATGAGTTCATACATGTAAAATCAGGTTCTGAGCAGTACCTGGTGCTTGGTAAAAGTTAGCTTTAATCATCATCATCATCAACATCATCATCATCAGGATCAAATGTATTTTTTTTTATTATTGGCTTATAAGAAAGGCTTTATTGCACTCACCAGCAAATGAAAAATCTGCAACTTTTTACAGAGTGTCTGAGATAAACTCAGTGAGCTTATAAAGCATAAAGACCTACAATGTCCTCGATTAAAAGCACTGCTATTACCAACCCTAAAGAGAGCACATGAAATGTTCTAGTTCTTGAAGCTGACTCCTAGAAGCCTACATTGTACTCACATGAGAAAAGCATTTACCCACAGCACAGAGATGCAGGACACAAGGCTCCGAGGACCCTGGAAGCTGACCACCTGATTTTCCAAATGAGAAAATCCAAGCCCTGAGAGCATTACCCTGAGAGTTGCTGCTAACAAGAATGAGTTCTGTCTTGTATGGAGTGGAGAGGGCACAACGAGACTTTGAGTGACTGAAAGGCCATCTTTAAAGGGAAACCTGAGTGACCACCACTTACTGAAATGGTTCCTGAGCAATTGGCACTTACTATGAATAGAAAGATGAAGTGAATATGAATAGATGCTCTTCCAAGATGTTTATAGCAATTCAAGAAAAAAGAAAAACTTTTAAGTAGTACTTTTAAAGAATTTGCCTCAAATTAGATATACTGAATTCTTAGGGTAGGAATATATGTACGTAGAGCTGATATTAAAAAGGAGGACATTTTCAACAGACTAGAAGAAAAACTAAAATCCCAATCTCAGAGATGACTGAGTATCTTGAGAAATAGACATATCTTGAACTTTATTTGAAGACAGGCAGACAAAGGGACGTCCGTTGCTTCTCCTCACAGGCAGGCGTAAAGCAGGTGCTTGCCACTGGCAAGCCTGTGTTAGAAATATGTTGGTCCTAGAGGTAGTGACTTCCCACTTTGTTCTTCATCTGGTGACTGGTAGCTCTTATCCTGTATTAGCTGAGTTGTGCTTCACAAAACGTATGTTCCTATTTGAATAAAATAGCTTTGGACCATTTCAAGTTATGGTTATTTTCTGTTCCAAATAGGTAATATGCCCATGTCTCAAGTACTCATGTTTTAACTTGCACTGAATGTGAACACAAGGAGAGGTGGGTAGAAGGAGCCACGAGGAAGCCTGTATCCCCAGAAACTGGAAACAAAAAGCAACCATGACTGATTAACCCTGGTGATCACTTAAAATAACCCAGGACAGGTGGGAACCAGAGTGATGGAAGGCAATGCATACCTATAAGTCCAAGAGGAGAAGTGACTTAGCAGATTGGATCCTGTCACAAAGCCCTAGAGCAGGGGTGGCCAACAAGTCGATCGCGGTCGACCACGATCCGGTCGACCAGTTGATCGTGGTCGAAGTCGATCGTGAGGCCAATTTTGGTCGATCGTCGATCGCTCGCAATGTCTGGGGTGGAATTCTGTGTACCGTGGACTTTGAAGCGATTGTAGAAGACAAAACTTTCTAGCAATAGTTTAATGCATTCTGGGAATTTGCCAAGGTCATAAATTCCTAGAATTCTGACAGCCTGACACTGTGATCTCCGCCCACCCAGATAATACATTTTGACTTATGTGTTACACTTGTCACCGGACGCAACGCGTGAACGCAACAGTTACGACTCGACTCATCGAAGAACAGAGTCAGTTAGCTTGAATATTTGGTAGTGTCATACTTCTTTTCTTTTCTTTTGCATTAACAGTATTATTATCAATCAATATTATTTATCCTCGGTGACCACGTTGAGTTTCAATTTTTCTTCTGTTTAAAATGTAAGTACCTTTTCTTTGTTTTAAATTAAATTGCTTTTCTTACCTATCTGTTTACTTGATAAGTGAGCATTCTCGGTAACAGATCTCTAAACTGCGGTCATTACACTGAGAGAAAAATAAGGGACAGTATTACAAATATATTAGGAATAACAATAATTCTATTTAAATTAAGAAGTCAGTATTGTAAACCGTAATAAATATATTGTAACTTTAACATACTTCTTGTAAATTTGAATATATCTATATTAGATTTTAATATACCTGTATTGTTGTCCC
>PVKE010008604.1:0-32910 GCA_004027555.1 Craseonycteris thonglongyai
TAACCACCAAACCATTGAGTGTGTCCATAATGCTGGTGCCCTCTCCCACTGCCCCTCCCACTCTCCCTCCCCCCTCCTGCCCTTCCCTCAGGCAACCACCCAGCTATTGAGTGTGTCCATAGGCCTCTGTGTCTTTGTAACTTTCAGTTTTATATTCCACCTATAAGTGAGGTCATATTTTTCCGGATTCTTTCAGTCTGACTTATTTCACTTAATAAGATGGTCTCTAGGTCCATCCATGTTGTCACAAATGACTGTATTTCATCTTTTCTTATCGCTGAGTAGTATTCCATTGTGTAAATGTACCACATCTTCTTTATCCAGTCAGTTTCCTTATCTTAAAAACAGAATTGTAAGAACTACTTTATGGTTTGTGGAAGTTGTAAATAAATGAGCTACAGTAGATTCTCTGTTAACTAGAACTCAAGCCAGTTCCTTGCCAGTGTCGGTTGCCTAAGTTCCGGTTAACAGAGAGTCTACTTACATTTATCCAGCAGCTACCAATGCCGTGGGTGCCGGTTAATTGAGTCTGCTGGACTTGGCACAATGCCTCAATGACTGTGACCCTATGTTACCTGTCCCTCTCTAGGATAAGCCAAAAGTCTTAATAGATGTCCTCACAGAACCCTGCGTCTCTCCTGCTGAGCACGTGTCCCAGTTCGCAGTTGTAAAGGATGTCCCAAAATTCACGCAAGATTCGCAATTTTCATACAGAATTACTTCTTGCGTGAATTTTGGGACACCCTTTACAACCTTCAGGCTGAGAGCAGAGACTACCTTTGTTTCATTTCCTGTTACATCCCCAGAGCCTTGTGTGCTGTCGGGCCTATCACTAGTATCAGCATGTCCTCCTTGAAAAGCTAAATAAATGACTGAATCATAGGTTATGTAAGGTCTAGACTCCAGCACATTTTAGCTGGGAGACCTCAAATAAGAGAGTTAATTTCTCTGAGCCTCAGTTTCCTTATCTGTAAAATGGAAATAACGGTCTCTACTGTGGCAGAGGCAGTTACTACTCAGCAGACAGCCATGTCTTCCCCGCATTTCCCAGAGGCCTGGAGGTCAGGCAGGAGCATGTGACTAGCTGCAGTTGACCGGTCATGTGTCACTTCTGGACTGAAGTATGTAAGGGCCTGTGCTCAGCCGTCCCTTCCCTGCTGCCGAGACCAGGCGGCCTCATGCGGTAGGTGGTCCACCTGAAATGGCATCAAGCTGTCGTCAGCCTGGCCCCTGAGTCACTGAGTGCAGCGCCCCGAGGCCCTCCGCCTGCCCCAGGTAGACATGTGGCATGAGCAAGAATAAGCCTTTGCTATTTAAGCCACTGAGATTCTGGAGTGAACTGATTACTGCCACATAACTGAGCCTAGAAATACTCAGACTTCTATGTTGCCAAATTGCCTGGAGGATAAGAAAAATTGCTTGGTTCGTAGTGGGTTTTCAACACAGGGCCTGTTGCCCGGGTCCTGGCTCTGTTACTTCTTCCACCTTCTTCACCACAAGCCAACCTCTATGTAGGATTCCACCTTTCTCGGTGCCATTTTCCTCCTCTAGCTGGAAACACCCTTCCCCTTTTCCACCCAGCCCCAGTAGTTCCTACTGGTTTTGCCCCTGCTCTTCTGCACGAAAATATGAAGAAAGGCCTCTGGACAGCCATGTTGGGCAGCTGGACCTGGCTCTCAGACCAGCTGTCTGCTGGGCAGCCACCTGCTTACCTCCTTCTGCCCATTCTCAACTCTGCCTGATCCAAATCCAGCTCAGCTGGAAAGGTAGTCAGCGGACTCTGGACCCTGCCCCTGATCTCCTGGGCCCTAGACTGACCCACATTGTCACTGCTGCCTCCGTGGTCCTGGGGCTGCTCCCGGCTGCCGGCTCCTCCCTCACATCTCTGCTAGATGCCTGGCCCTTGCCTGCCCTGTCCTCCTTTCCAGCACTCACCAGACCTCCTACTGCACCTGTTCCCCAAGGAGGCCACCCCCACTCTGGCCTGACCTCCACTTCCCATGCTGCTTAGTGGTAAAAACCTTCAAGCAAAAACCAACCATGGTTTCAGATTCTAAGATGGCATTTCTCATCAAGACAGCAGGTTTGCAATGGATGACATCATCAGAAAAATCAGGGCAGACAAGGAAACTGACCTGACTCCATGCCAGCATGTTCGGAAGAGCAGCAGTGTCGTGGGTCCTGCAGCCCTCTTTCCAGGGTCATCGGATCCTGGAGGACAGGGTAGGAGCCTTTCTGTTGAAGCAGAGAACACAGACCCAACTGAGTGAGGTGGCCAGATACTCCAGACCCTGTCTCCCAGCTCTCTCCCAGCAGTCATGGCCAACACACGCCACCGCGGATGTGCGGCTTGCTCCGGGTCCCTCAGCCACTCTGAGAAGTGGGGTCCCAAAGACCCCATGAACCCCACACAATCTTCCTCTGTGCAGCCCTCCTGGGAGGCTCTGGTGAACCCTCTGCTGTTCCCCTGTCTCATCTTGGGTGGTGGGAGGAAGGGTCTTGTTTGACAGCCATTGTTTCCATGCGTGTCCTCAAGCTGACCAAACCCGTTCTTCAAGGGCAGGGAGTGCAAATGAGTCTTCTTCACAACGCAGCTGCCCAGCAAGGGCTTGGAGCAGAGCAGAAACAGAGTGGTTCCTGATGGAGGATCTACTCTCTTCTGTGAAGGGCGTGGGGAGGAGGGTGAGGGCATGGAGCACTGGCGGGGGCACTGGTCCCTGCAATAGTTCTGTCAGGGAATCTCTCTGAGCCTCAGTGTCCCACCCTATGAGATGGGCTGATCTTCCCTGTGACACACCAAGTGGGAGTGTTGGGCATCCCATGGGTGAAGTTCCGCACACAAACGATTCTGGTTCGGGGTACTTGCTCATTGTACCGCAACCCCTCCCAAGTCAGTTCCCCTCTTGGAGCCTCTGTTTCCCCATCTGAAAAAGGAAAACTCTGAACTAGGCAACATGTGAGCTCCATTCTGTCCCTCAAATTCTGTGACATTGAGTTAGATTCCTCTCCGATCTCCCATGCCCAACGAGTTATCTGTACATAAAAACGGGCTGTGAAATCAATAAAAGAAAGCCTGTCCCACTCAAAGAAAGGTGAGGGAAGGCTCAAAGGTTTTAAGTCATTTGCCTCGTTCATTGCAAGAGGAGGACCTGGTATCTGAACACAGGTCCTCACAGATTCGAGAACTGGGCACTATCTTGTGCCCCAACTACCACACTCACCCCCTGAAAACAGTACAAAATGCCCTTTTATATAAAAGACTCGCTTGGCTAAAGAACAAAGCATGATAATGCATTCAGGAACCTGAGATAAAAAAATCATTATTTGAGAAATTCCCTGAACACATATTTGCCAAAAATACCAAGGATCCTAGCTAAAAGGCATCATTGTCTATTATAAGGTGAGAAATTACTGGTAATTTCCATTCAAAATGAATTTCTCCAAAGTGTGAAATCGTTCTAGCTTCATCTGCATGTCATATATCTCTTTATTGTAAATTCTCACTAAGAGTAAGTGTGTTCGGCAGGAAAGCTCACCAGGCCCTGCTCAGTACAGAGTGCCCTTTCTCTATTCCAAGAGAGGGGTGGGGGGCAGTCCAGCACACCCCCAGGGCAGACAACCTTGTAGCCAAAACAGAATGAACAAGACAATGTCCAGAGCTAAACCTAGAAAAGTCCTTACAAATCACACCATATTGGCTAAAATAATAAATAGGCAGTATACTACATAGGATTCCAGTATTATTTTATATATCTTGAGAAAGCAACAATGGCTACCACGCTCCTAACGTCTACCATGCCTTGTGCACTATAAGTCTACCCTTCACAACTTCTGGACGCAGCAGGAACTAGTGTTGCTATAACAGGAGCCATGGTAAGAGTCTACTGGTCCTCTCTCCAGATGCCTGGGGGATTTTAGGACTCAGAGCTGTTGGCTTTGCCCCCAAGGGTCCTGCTGGGGTCCTAGTCACATGCAGGGAATTGTTTGGAAAACTCGGGGTCTTTCTCAAACCCTCCCCTTTGTCCACGTCATAAAGTTGCATGCACTCTGCCTGCATGGCACATGCGTTAGTGCCTGCCCATCCGTTCCCTCTGGAACAAGCGTCACAATGACTGTTAATGAAGCCAAAATACACATGGGTTGATCAAAGGTTTTACAAGTATTTATGCACTAGTATTTTTATGGAAGGGAAATCAAATGAGAAAAAGAGTGTGGCATCCATTCATTCATGCATGCCTTCATTCACTCACTCGTTCATTTATATGCTGAGTGGTAGGTGCTGTTTAGGATTCACTGACAACTCGGAAGCAAATCCTGCTCTCAGGCAGCTTGCTGGTTGGCAAGGAAAACAAGACATGGCCCCCAGTAATTATCATGCCTGGGGGGTTTGTGAGAGAGATACAGATAAAACCTAGTGAGGGGACATAGGAATGGAGAGGTCACGTTGGCTGACAGATCAGGAACTGTTTATTGTACTGCTGATTACTTAAGCTCAGTTCTGCACCAGAGGTAGTGGTAGGTGGGTGGCATGGGGACAGGGCACAGTTCTTCCTATCAGGTAGCAAAAGCACGAAGGGGGAAGGGTGACAAAGAATGAGGGCTGTGTAGAGGGAAGTAGAGGACATCACACTTGCCCAATAGGCAGGGAGGGCCCTGAATGGCATTTGAGAGAAAATGGCCATTATTCGGGCAGTACTGGGAGCCACCGAGGGCTTCTGAGCAGAGTTGTGATGGAGATGGAACTCTGCTGTAGAAAGATGAATCTGGCAACTCTGACACGGTATCAATTGGAAGGGGCGGTGCCTGGGGCAGGAAGCTCCTACTTGTGTATCAAGCACTGGGCAGAGTGCTTGGTGTAGATACGTAGCTGATCTCATTAAACCTTCTAGACAACTGTAGAAGGCAAGCAGCATCCTTCCAGACTTACAGGTGAGGAAAGGAGGCTTCAGGGAATTTAAGCTGCTTGCCACTTGTCCCCCAGTTAGGAAGTGGTGGCGACCAGATCTGCTGTGTTCTTCTCTTTCCAGGTGAACTATAAAGAATGCCATGGAGGATGCCTGGAGGGCTCAGCAGTTGAGCAAACTGCCTGGCAGTCATAGTCATGAGGTCTGGGGTTTGATTCCCGGCGCCAGCCCATGCAAACCCATATGCTGAACTGCGGTGCAACTGGTGACCACTAGGATGGCTCAGCGATGAAGGTTCTCACCTCCCATGCAGGAGGCTCCAGGTTTAGTTCCCATCCTGAGCAGCCCCACACCCACCTGTATGGAATGAAACCATGTCACAACTAACGATATACAACTATGGAGACTGCTCTGGGCCCTCCCCTCTTCTCTCTCTCTCTCTCTTGCTCTCTCACCTCTCAAACAATAAATCTGAAGGAAGGAAGGAAGGAAAGAAGGAAGGGAGGGAGGGAGGGAGGGAGGGGAGGGGGGGAGGGGAGGAAAGAAAGAAAGAAAGAAAGAAAAAGAAAGAAGAAAGAAAAAAAGAAAAGAAAAGAGGGTGTGACACTGCACATGACACTATAAACCTTCCACCCCAGTGTGCCTCGCTGGGTGGCAAGTGTGGAAGTGTGATCATTTCTTGGGGTGAGTTTCAAAAAGTTCAGGTGGAATTAGGTGCAGAGCGTCTTTGCTGCTCTTAGCTTTCCCCACAGTGACCATAAATCAGGAAGATAAGGCAATGCCTTGAGTTGACCCAAACAGCAGGGACTTCTTCAGTTTCTTGCAGAGAATTTCAAAGATAGCAGGAGAGCACTCCCCGCTCCCTAGCTAGGGGAGCTTGCTTCTGTCTTTCCCTTCCCAGCTAAGGTGTGGTAGCAGGAACAGTCCACTGACCCAGGGGCCCGGGAGAACATCTTTGGAGGTCTGTTTCCTCTTTGACATTCTAATGTTTCTCTGCTCTGGGCTGACTCCATTTAATTGGAAGGACTGCCTGGAGCACTCAATGCATTGGAACTGGATGGTCACACCGCAGAGGGGGATGATAATTATGAGTGACTCCCAATAAGACGCCTGCTGTAAAACTTGTTTTTTCCCCCAAGAGAAACAATATTTTCTCATTCTACACAGGATAGCAGTGCTGTGCACCTAACAACAGCATGTAGATTTTCTTAGAAGTGCCCTGACAAGAGCAGGGATCCTGGAAGTGGTTAGAGTGGGTCTGAACCATACTTTGCTCAGTGATTGGCTATACGGCCTTGGGCGCACTGCCCAGCTCCTTGAATTTCTTCATAATTAAGTGGAAATAACAAAGGATTACAAGAGACTAAGTGCTAGACCCTCATTACCTACATCAGAATGTACAATAAGTCCTCCTTATCTTCTCATGTTCAACACTCTGGGCATCACTTTCACAGTGAGGTTGTCCTTCTTATAAAGTTACCAATTGAAGAAATGGAGTTTTGGAGGAAAAAAATGCTGAAATTATAGCATTTCATACCTTTGACCTAGCCAGGATTACCAGTGTTTCCCACCAGACTTGCAGCTCCTTGAGATGAAGAGTGCTGTGTCTTCAATTCCCAGCACACAGTTGTCCTTTCTACTTTAGTGACCTTATTCTGAGAGCCAAGCAAAACCACAGAGTCTGCAGTTCTTCTGGGATTTTATTTTCCCAGTCTGGTTTAAAGAGTGACTTTTAAGCAACACCTTTAAGAACACATCCAATCCTCTGAAAACAATCTCATTATCAAGTAATCATTAGGATGGAATACTTCATCTTGTTACTCTGTTAAGAGCTTTGGTTTCTAATCCAAGACAATTATATATGCCGACATATTCAATAACATCTTAATAATGCCAAACCTCCAGGTCTCCAGACAGAATCAGACCAGACCAGGAGAGCTGGGGTCTAACAGGATACTGGAAGGGCACATGGCAGAGTGGAAAGAAATGGAGCATCAAAACTGGATTCAAACGCTGAGTGTGCACTTGTGACAACATTGCAGGGTGCCTGGGGCCGAAATAAGGGCCCAGTACAGGCTACGTCCCCTCTGTTTCTGAGTCCAGAGAAAAGCATCGCCATAAAATATGTTGCCAAGTAAAGAGGGAGGGGAAGCTGGGATGGTTCAGTAGGTTAAGCACTTGCCTTGCAGTCCCAGGGTCAGAGGATCCAGTCCTGACCCTGGTCCATGTGGACCCACATGCTGAACTGGGGTGTGCTTCCCATCTGGGAGGCCCCTGGTTCAGCCCCCAGCACACAGGGCAAGCTTCCCATGAGGGAGGCCCCCAGACTGGTTCCCACCCTGCATGGCCCCCCGCCCACCTGTGTGGAATGAAACTGTGTCAAAAACTTATGACATACAACTATGGAGACTGCTCTGGGCCCTCCCCCTTCTCTCTGTCTTTCTTGGTCTCTCTCTCTGTCAAAAAAATAAAATAAATCTTAAAAAACAAAAAAGTAAAGGAGGAGAGGAGTGAAGATTTACCACATTCCTGAGTCCATTTAGAATATGACATTTGTAAAAAGCTTTTCTCTCTAAGGATTGAAGGAAGCAGGTTATTTAATTTTAACTATGGCAGCTATAGCTGCTGCTTGTGAACTCAAAGACAAATTTTCAGATTAAAAAGAGAAAAGCCACACACACACACACACACACACACACACGCAAACTTACTGACAGAATCAACTACATATGCAGACTGACACATCCTTGAGCACATAAACAGGGTGGAAAAATCTCGAATGTCCTGCTGGAGACACTGATCCAGGGGGAAGTCCATGGGCGTGCTTACCCCACTTCTCCTCCCATCTCGCCTCCTCTCTGTCCCCAACGTCCCAGACCAGCCCATGAGCCACAGTGCAATGACACATTTCCTGTTGAGCAGCTGTGCATTTTTAATGCACTCGGGGGAAACAGAGGCAGCCAATGGCATTACGTAATCTTCCTATGGATGGTGAACTGGGCCTCCTCATTCATGAGGCCGGAAAGATTCCTTCTTTTTACAGGTCCTCTGTGGGTCCAGCGAGCCAGCCCCGGCCTCGTGGTCATGAGGAGGGAAGCTGAGTAGAGCTCACGGACCGTCTCCTGGCTCACTGGTTGTGTCCGCGTTTCCACTCAGTATTCCCTGTTGGGGTTCTTCCTCTGGCACTCGCAGTGGTCTCATGGTTAGCATGACAGGCAGGGGGCTGCGATCCTTCCCAGGAGAGTTATCTGCACCACATATACAGTTGTCCTGGAAAGGCCTGAAGTCCATGCTATTGCAGGGACATTTGTCAGGTGAGAGAAGGTTGAGTGCAGCAGGTGGGAGCAGTAAAACCCCGATGGACGACCCCAGGCCCTCACCAGAGACAGATCCCATGTTACAGGAATGTGCAAGAACTCTGCCCACAAGACACGGCTTATACGGAGGCGTGCACAGGGGAGTCAACAGTTCTCAACTAGCCACAAGTGCTAAAAAGCAACCTGACGAGGTCTGTGCTATCAGTGGGGAGTTTTTCAATTTTCCAAAACTTGCTTTTACTTAACTCATGTTCTCCACACACCCTTCAAACATACTATCAAACGCTGGGATTTGAATGTGCTGGACGAACACAAACTTGTTCGCAGCCACCTGGCTGCTCCCAGATCCCCAGGTCTGGGCTCAGCTGGGTCATCAGCCTGCAAAGCCTCCCTGTGCGTCCACATTCACCAGCTCCTCTTCCTTCAGGGCAGGTGCTAGAACTCTCACGCTGCCACTGCTGCTGTCCCGACCACAGCTAACTGCTCTCCCTCTAATCCTGGGGGTAACCCGGAGTCAGCGCTTCAGTTCCTTCCTTATGCCACCATCAGTGCTATTCCTAAAAGGCAAGTCTGACCCCACTCTTCCTGGCTTGAAACCCTTCATGGTCCCCACCGTCCTTAGGACGAAACCCAAATCCCTTCGAAGAGCCAGCAGGTCAAGGAAGCCAGGCTCTGTCCCCTTCACTTGCCAGCTGCCAGGAAGGCCACTTCTCCACCCCAGGCCTCGGTCACTCTGCCTTCAGACCCTCTGAGCTCCAGCCAGCCCTGGGTGTTTTGAACCCCCCACTGTCTTCCTGCTGCCCTTTCCGCTGGCTGGGAGGCCCTTGCTGTGCTCACCCATAAGTTACCAAGCAGCGCCCCATCTTATTCTGGGAAAGCACCTCCCAGATTCTGGGAATGACTTTTCCCACCGCTCCCATCATGCAGGTTGTGAGAGTCATCAGTGCTACTTGGCAGCTCTTTCTGGTTCCCTGCCTTCTGGGCGCAGGTGGGTGGCATACCCTGACAGGGCCATGTCACTAACTGTGGCACGTGGGAAGTGTACCACTTCCAGGTAGATTTCATTGCTGGTGCAGGACCCTTGAGAGCTCTCTTTCACTCTGGTCTAATAATTGGCACAGCAGGACGATTTCTGCCTGGGGCACTGTGATGAAACTACCCCTGTCCTGCCACTCCCACTATCCACAGAGGGCATAAATATGAGAGGGAACAAACCCTCTGGTGTTCTAATAAGCCACAACAATTTGGAGATGATTGTTATCCAACATTAATTAGCTGATCTGACAGATACGTGGGTCCTCTGAGAATTGTCGTATCCTTAAAGGACCCTGCCTCCCTGGCCATCACTGATTGGTTCTGGGCTGAGTGCCCTAACCAAGCCAAGCCAGTCACAGTTCAGGGCCCCGTGGCTGCCCTTGCAGAGAGACTAACCCAACCAATATGGACCGGTTAGAAGTCTCACCTGGGATTTTTGAAAATAGGAAGGGAAATAGAATGAAGTCTCTAGTGGTGTAGACTTCAAGATAGAAAAACTTGAGAGCTATTAGTGGCCATGTGAACTGAATATGTTGGAGGCTTAACCCCTAATACTTCAGAATGGGACCTTATTTGGAGATAGGATCTTTATATGGGTAATCAAGTTAAAATGAGGTCATTGGGGTAAGTCCTAATCCAATGTGATTTTTTTTTTTTTAAGATTTATTTTATTGTTGTTGTTGTTTTGACAGAGAGAGACAGAGAGAAGTGGGACGGCCCAGAGCAGTCTCCATAGTTGTACATCATCAGTTTTCAACATGGTTTCGTTCCACATAGGTGGGTGGAGGCCGCACAGGGCAGGAACTGAACTGGGGACCTCCCTCATGGGAGGTACATCCCAGTTCAGCATATGGATTCACATGGGCCGGGGTTGGGATTTGATCCTCAGTCCCCGGGGTTGCAAAGTGAGCGCTTAACCCGCTGAGCCATGCTGGCTTCCCCCAATGTGATTTATAAAAGGGGGAAATTTGGACACAGAGACATGCACACGAGGAGAATGCCATGTGAGGACTGGAGTTGTGCTGCCACAAGCCCAGGAATGACCAGAAGCCATGAGAGGCCTGGAACAGCCCCTCCCCCTCAGATGGAGACGGCCCTGCACACACCTGGATCCTAACCTCTTAGCTTCCGGAGCTGAGAGACGAGCCTCTCAGTTCGTAGGACTTCGTTACAGCAGCCGAGCAAAATAATGCGGTGGGGAAAGTTGGTCTTTGGTGTGAGAGAAGCTCTCAAGTATAAGAGAAGCAGCAAAAAGAGACAGAACAAATATAAACAGAGCAGAATTAAAACCTGATCCCAATTCCACTCTATTTCTACATGGTCTCTAGCTGGAAAGTTCAACTCCTTGGATTCTACAAGGCAGTAGTAAAAGTCCTCCTGCTTTGAGTCAGTTAATTCTGAGGCTCCTATGAACACTATTCATATTTAATCACCATCATCATTATGGTTAAGAAACCGAAAGCAATGCCAGTGGCTCCAAATGATGCTGAATTGACCAAGTCTGGTGACTTAGGCAGTAGGCTTCACACACTCACACAGTTTCATCCTCCGGTGCTTTCTTTAATCTAGTAACAGCCTGAATAACATGTGAAAAGGATTTTCTCTTGCTCACTTAGGCCTTTCTTCCCAGGCCAAACACAACTGCATGCCTGGCCCCATGAAATGCTCCAAAACCAAACAAGCCCGGCCCAGATCCCTCATCCTGTTTCGTGCGATTTCTTGGCGGCTCGCACTGAGAGGCTTTTGTTCCCTCTGCTCTGCCCTGCGACCCCTCCTGCCCACACCCCCCCGACTCTGCTCCCACACCAAAAACAAGCTAGTCAGGAGCGGCTGGCTGGAAAGGATCATCCACCTTGGACGAGAGCTGGAGGCGCCTGGAACAGCCACTGAACCCCGGCTCCCACCCGCAGGCTGCGGCCGCACAGCGGGACGGGGGTTTGGGGGGTGGTCTTGTCGAGTAAGATAATTGTTCAAGGTGTGGCTCAGCCTCTGGGGCCGCCACTGTGAGAACGAGCAGGGCCATGCTACCTGAAGATTATGCAAAACAAAGAGACGCGGCTCTCCGTCAAAGGACCAGGGACAGAATTACTCAGGTGACTACAGACATCACAGTTTACCGCTCCTCTCTGAAGTCCAGAGGAGCCTGATTTCCCATCATTCGTTCTATTTAGAGGATCCTATGAAAACAAGATGCCTGTATCCAGCTGCCAGCCGTCTGGATCAGAGACATGAGAAAAGAGGAGTTTCCTAGAATGAGTGGGGTCTGACTCAGCCGTGAACAAGAGGGTGGTGGGGCTAAGAGGGCTGAGGGCACGCCCACTTGCCACTGTCGCTTCTCTGCCTCTGCCGTGCTCAGGCGCCCTCACTTACCAGCTTCTGGGCAGGCGGGTTTGGCAAGCGGAAGAGCAGACACATAGAGGTGACACAAGGAAAGCTCGGGTATCGCTCCCTGTCTTGGGGGTCTCAGCACCCCAACACAGGCTCTGCTGCTTCAGGTCCTGACAGGCACCCTCCATACCGGTTCTAGCTCCTGCTGGATGATCTGACCTTCTGGGCTCGAGAAACCTTTTGTTTCCTCAGCTGTGTGACCATTACATGCCCTCTGTCGAAAGGCTGAGAGGGGTTTCTGTCTCCCTTCCTACCTGCTGACTGACAGTGGGGCTGAGAAGGGGTCTGCAGGCGGGCACACCCTGCAGACTCTGGGGCAATGGATGCATGAAGGCTCACAGTGCTGGGCTCGGCTGGGCAGCCACTGCAGAACTGCTCGCTGCTGTCAAGCAGTAGGAACAGGTAGGGAGCCTAGGAGGTGCCCATACGCTGGGGACGCAGCCCTGGGCGAGGGAGGTCCTGACACATCTTCAGGTCTCCGCTTTTGCCCATGAATCGAGCCATCTTATATGTGACTTCTTGTGTCGGTGAGAAAGTGCAGTCATTCATGCAGGGGATACCAAGGAGTTCAGCCGTAAAACTTTGAAATCCTTTGGCGGGTTAGGATGTCCTGGATCTCTGTGGGGAGACAGAGACAGGCCAAGGAAGAATCTCAGTAGATTGAGCGAGACATTGAAGTCTTAACGTGACGTGGCCTGTGAGGGGCACGTCTGTGTGGGTACCTAGAACCGTAAAGGGTTAGCGTCAATCCACTGAAACTCAGAGGGGCGGGTCAGCCATTCTTTATTGAGCATGAAAATAATTTATTTATTGAACGTGAAAATAAGTATCTATAAACAGACAGGCACCGGCCTGGGACAGAGAAAGAAACTAAAGAGAAAAGAGCCCCCCAGGGACTGAGGGACTGGCTGACAAGCTGTCCCTGCAGCCAGCCCCGTGTGGTGGGCGAGTTTCCGAGCAGAGGCGAGCCTCCCGCAGGTAGGACAGGGGACGCTGGGACCAGGCCGCATTTGCTTTCTACTGCTCAGGCCCTTGTCACAGGTGACGTTTTATTGACTGACAGTGTCCCAGACCATGGCCCCCACAGGAACCGAAAGGACCACCAAGTTGTGGAACAGTGGGGCTCTTAATGAACTGCCATATGCCTCACTCCTTAGCAATCTCTCTCGGTCCCAGAGAGGAAACCCGTCCTGGGACCCCAGCAAAGACAGAGCCTTAACCTCAGCGTCTCCCCCGACCTGTCCTGACCTCACATGCCCACCCACACTGACACGCGTGCTTATTCCTACCGTGGTGAAACTGAAAACATGTGTGGGAGGAGAACCCGAGTGGAACAAGAGCCCCCTTCCAAGGTGGGAAAACCAAGGAAGTCGCTAGCCCTCGCTCCTTCCTTCAGGACGCGACCTGCACCCTCCAGAGCAGCCTCGCCATCGGAATGGAAGGGACCGTGTATTGTGCGAGATCTTCTCCAGCGACGAGATCCAAGAGCTGCTACTTAGGGTGAGGTCCTCTTTCTAGAGCTGGATTGCTGACCTTGAACACTGCTCCTGCTCCATTACGAAAAGGTCAGGGCCACCCCAGGGACCACAGCAGCTCTGCTGTGCCAGGAGAGGGCTGGCTGGGAGACAGGACAACCTGTCAGAGCTACCGTGCTCTCAGCAGATAACGGAAATAGCATCGTTATCCACGCCGCCACTGGAGCCTTAGTGTGAGGACCGACTGGAACATGCATGGAAAAGCACTTTACAATATGGAAAGGCCAGTTTTTAAAAAAAGATTTTATGTTTTTTTTTAAAGATTTATTTTATTGTTTTGAGTGAAGGTGAGAGAGAGAGAGAGATAGAGAGAGAGAGAGCGAGAGCGAGCAGTGGGGAAGGCCCAGAGCAGTCTCCATAGTTCCACATCATTAGCTGTGACATGGTTTCATTCCACACAGGTGGACGTGAGGCTACATGGGGCAGGAACCAAACTGGGGGCCTCCGCATGGGAGGTGAGAACCTTCACCATGGAGCCATCCCAGTGGTGACCAGTTGCACTGCAGTTCAGCATATGGGGTTTCATAGAGGCCAGGGCTGGGAATCGAACCCCAAACCTCACGATTGTGAGGCAAGTGCTCAGCCACTGAGCTATCCGGCATCCCCTGTAAAGCCCATTTTAAAGCACGTCGCTGTCATCACGAACCACCCAGGCCGCGTGCTTTCTGAGCCCTATGACGGCTGCCGGAGCCATTCGCTCCCCACAACACGCAGGCCGCAAGCAGGGGGTTGGGTGCTAGCAGGTAAAACTTCAAAAACAACTCCCTGGGCTTTTTGGACTAAGATCAAAATCAAGTGCTTACAGTAAAACACACACAGAAACCAATCATATGTTTATGGTACAAAAGATTTGCCCTCCGGCTGCCTCGCAAGGGCTCTTGGGCTCAGGGCGGCCCTTTTGCAGCTGCTTTACCTTCCAATCTGCCTTTGATGCTTGTTTCAACCCACCGGGGCTCACTGGGGTTGGGAGGAGGCATGTGCTGCCTGGGGAAATGGCTTCCAAACCTTGGCTGGGGTTTTAGCAGGTTTATTTTACAGCTTAACACGAATAGAAATTAATTTTACTTGATAATTCTGCACAAAAAGGAAGAAAAAAAATCAAGTAGAAAGGATATCAGGCTGGAAACATAGTGTAGCATGGAAGATAGAAAAGGGTTAATATCTATTCACTAAAGATCTGGTGAAAATTGATGTGGGAAAACATTTAGGACACCAGTAAACATACTGGGAACAGACATGGTCATGTTATACAAGTATATGGAGTGAATACACACATGAAAATAATGTTCGATTTCTCTAGTAATCAAAGAAATCCAAATTAGAACAAAAAATACAATTAAACATAAGTAGTAACCTTTTCACACATACTCGGGAGCCAGTTATTCAGACATACTGGATGAACAAAGCGCACATGATCCTGAAGTGCAGGAATCTTGCTTCAGAGAACCAATCTACTTTCTAGCTGTGTGACCTTCGGAAAGTTATTTACCAGCTCTGAGCTTTGTGGTGACAATTACAAAGTTTCTTCACCGAAGCTAACACTTTTGGTTCACCCAGCTCTGAAACTTAAGCAGGGCAGGGGGCACTTCAGCGTGGAAACCCAAACTCAGAGAAGGGGAGTGACTTGCCCAAGGTCACAGAGCCAAGGGCTCCTACTCAGTTCTTCAGGGTTCTAGATCATGCTTTCTGCAAAGGCAGGAATGTATAAGGGGCCCTGAAGAAAGGCTGGTGAGGTGCCCACTTTCTGGTGGTAAAGATGCTGATGGGAGGTAAGGAGAACCAGCCTCCCTGGGGCAGATTCTTCAGGCACAGAAGCCCTGCGCAGGATGGTCCATACCTGAGCCTGTCCCCTTTCTTGCTCCTACACCGAAGAAGACGTGCTTGCTAACTCCATCTGCATGTAGCAGTGTCAGAGGGTGGGTTTTCCGTTTCTTTGACAGATGATAAGAAAAGCAGGAGGTGGCAGCTGGCCTGTTTATTATCTGCTCCTACCACACACTCTGGAGTGATGGGCAGATGTGGTGAGGCAGGAGTTGCTGAGTACATCCCCAAACAATTCACTGTCTACACACTCCACAGCCACTGGCCCAGTGAATTGCACTAACATTCAAGACACATTCTGTCTGGAACAGGGCAAAAATAAAAAGGAATTTTTTGAGTATGATTCAGCACTCTTACGGGAGAGCAGTGTCTGGGAGAACAGAAGTGTTGTTCAGGCAGAACCTCAACCAGCTAGCAAAGGAGCCTAATCGGTGATCTGGTTGGAGGTCAGAACCTGGACAAAAGCTTGCCGGAAGGCCCAGGGACGGGCGGGAGGTGGAGGGTTAAGAGCTCTTTGCCCACACCGCTCCTTGATTAAACCGATCCATGGCATTGCATGCCAACAGGATGAAGTTACAGACTCACAGAACAAGGCACTTCAGACTCAGTTTCTGCCTTCTCAGAAATCACCCTTCTAATCCCACCAGGTATTTGCGATTCCCCAAATGTGCAGCACAGTGTCAGGCCTTTGCACGTGCACAGTCACTCTGTCTGGATTATCCCCTTCCCCAACCCTCACCTTAAAGATTCTGAGCCCACACCCGCTCCTCCAAAAGCCTCCGCTGAGGCTGCAGACTGAGTCAGACACTATTCCTTTGCTTTCCCTTTACCTGCATGATGTATTTGTTTATCTCTCTCCACCACTAGAGGCTGGACTGTGTTCTTATGTAAGTCTGCATCCTGAGTCTAGCATGAAGCCTGTGACACAGCAAATTCTCACCTATCACACATTTATGGGCTGGGCGGAAGGTGGGATGGCTGGTTGGATGGGTAAAATAAATGTTTTACAAAGCTCACCTGTAACTTGGGGAAGGGGGTGGAAAGAGGTCTGGGGATCAGTGGAGAGGCTACTACAATAGTCTGGATTATGGCAGAGGTAGGGAGATGGGAAGGGTGCAAAGAAGTCAAACTATTTGGCAAATGGACTTGGCAGCTCATGGAGAGGAGAGGTTGAGAGAGATGGCGCAGGAGGCTGATCCCAGTTTCCGGATGGAGCAGAATGTGATGCATTTAGGCAAGAGAGGGCCCCAGGTGTATCCTCATATTGGGTCGGGGATTGGTGAGTAGGGAAAATATAAGGTAAGCCTGGTTTTGTCAGCGAGGAAGCAGAACTCCAGTACAGGTGTACCTTGTTGTATTGCACTTCACTTTATCGGGCTTCACAGGTATATGGTTTACAAATGGAAGGCAAAACCCTCCACCAGCAAAACGATTACAACTTGCCTTATTGTGATACTCGCTTTATCAGGGGGTTCTGGAACCAAACCCACAATATCTCTGAGGCATGCCTGTACATATGCTTTACCTGCCTCCAGGTAGCCCTTCATGACCCTCCAGAGGGCAGGCCTTGGTTCAGACAGCCCAGAGACAGGATTTGTGATTAGACCGAAGGCCCTTCTGATTCAGCACAGGGTCTGGGGTCCTTCCAATCTGGAGGAAGAATGGAGCTCTTTCCATATGGCTGCACTGAAGAGTCTGAGCCCTGAACTCAGGGCCCACATGGCACTGCCCCGGGGAAACATGGCCACCTCTGCAGTGTGAGGGGTTCCAAGGGAGCCTGTGCCATGTCGTGCGAGCAGTGCAGCCTTGGGAGGCAGGTGGACCTGGGTTTGAATCCCAGGCCTGCTACTGACGAGCTCAGCAGCCCCAGGGAAGTCCCTTCACTTCTGAGCCTCGTTTCCTCATCCAAAAAATGAGGGCAGGGGAAGCCGGATGGCTCAGCGGGTTACGCGCTCGCCTTGCAGCCCTGGGGTCTGAAGATCGAATCCCGGCCCTGGCCCATGCGGACCCTTGTGCTGAACTGGGTTGTACTTCCCATGTGGGAGGCCCCAAGTTCGGTTCTTGTGGGGCGTGCTTCCTATGAGGGAGGCCCTCGGCCTGCCTGGTTCCTGCCCTGCGAGGCCTCCTGCCCACCTGTGTGGAATGAAACCATGTCGAAAACTGATGACGTACAACTATGGAGACTGCTCTGGGCCCTCCCCATCTCTCTGTCTCTGTCTCTATCAAAAACAATAAAATAAATCTAAATTAAAACAAACAAACAAATGAGGGCAATAATTCCCACTTTCAATGATAAGTATCAATGTGGAGAAGCTTTCACACACCTGGTACTTTCTTCCCCTTGATCTTTCCCTCTGGACACCTCATTCATCCTTTGACCAACAGGGAGAAAATGGCCCTAAAGAAGCCTGCCAGGTCCTTCCTGGGTGCTTTATGCTGGAGCTGTGGAAGCTAGAGAAGACCTCAGAGATGGCTGGCCCTCTGGATTTACACGGAACACGCCATTCATGAGCAGGGCAGCCGCCTAAGTGGCCTGGGGCCATTCGCTGCAGGGCTCTCAGCTCCCTTTCTTCACTGGCTCAAATAGAGCCTGTTAACCACCGCACCAAGGCCTGTCCTCAGGCTGGGACGAGATCACTTATGGGAAAGCGAGTGACTAACGCTCAAGAAATGTCCCGTGTTCATTCCCTTCATGTCAGTGGAGGGTGGTTTTCCCGCCGTCCTCACAGGCTCCTTTCTGCTTTCTCATTTGAACACTTAATGGGTTTCACTCTCTTAAGTGACACCTGCTGGAAACGTAATTGTGCCCATAATCGCGACATGGGAAGGGAAGAAGCTTGATTTCCCAATGCCGGTGTGTCCCTTAGGAAAAGAAAGGTGCACATGGGGCCTTTCCTGCAGCCTTGCCGTGGAGGTCCTTGTGGGCTCTTCCCCTGGATGCAGGGCACCAGGCCCAGAGGACTGGCAAGGCAGGAAGCAACTACCTGTGAAGCATTCAGATTTCCAGATCCAACGAGACTCTCCAGCCGGAACTCAAGCAACCAGCACCACTGTTTTGCCGGTTGCTTGAGATTTTGCCAGTTGCTAGAGTTCTGGTTAACAGAGAATTGACTTACATTCATCCAGCATCTACCAATCCCCATAGTGCCAGTTAACTGACAGTCTACTGTAACTTGGCACTGGGTTCAGGGAAGCCACAGGGCCTTATCATGACACTAAGAGACTAAAAAAGGCAGTGGAAGTTGATGACAACCATTATAATTAAATACTAAAAGGCAGGGTGGTTCCCACTGTAGAGCAGGAGGTGAGGGGCGTGGGGTTAAGACCTGAGATGGGGCCTGACTCATGGTAGACACTCAAGAGAGCGAAGTGGGGACCTTCATACTAACACAGTGATAAGAGCCAACCAGCATTACTGCTAATTGCCTTGTTAATGAAGGGCCACGTGGAACTCAGGGCAGGAATGTTTGAAAGGCAGTGAGAAGGCAGCAGAGAATTGGCTCAGGGGGTCAGGAGATAGGCCTTAGTGCCGGTCTCCATAGGGATACAAATACACCAGTACATGAGTATAAATACAAGTGCACAACTATGTGTCACACTTGTCATGTTCAAAAGTTGATCATTTGCCTGTGGATCTACAGTCTAGACCACCGCAATAAAGTGAGTCATAATCCTTTTGCTGGTGGAGCATCTGTGACACACAGTAATACTTTTTCTTCCTCTTACCAACACTCCTCCCTCAGGGCCCAACCCCCACTCTCTCTTCTAGCATTGAAAGATTTATCCTTGGCTTCTGGATAAGAATTCGGGCGTTCATCTTACTTTTGTTTTTTAGCTGAATTTGTTTGCTATTTAGAGCAACTCCTTTGACCCCTCCCAGCTGAGGTTGAAAACTCTTCCCTCTCTACGTTTGTCCCAGACACAGGAAGATGCTGCTGCTGCCTTGGAAGCATGGGCCGGTCTTCTGAAACTGTCTGCCCTTCTGTTTTGGGGTGAGTTGCCTCTGTAAGAACACTTGGGGTTCCTGGCCCTGCCTCACGCAGTACTCATTCTGGGGACATAAGTCAGGGCTCTCACGCTGCCACGATATCTGCATTGCCTGATGCATCATGGAACAAAGGTTCTGTGATAAATAATAGTGCACAGAGCTGCAGGTCTCTACAGCTCAGCCCTGCAGCGCAAATACCAGTGGGGAGACGCACACCCTTATTTGTGGAAGTCGTTCAGCAGCGCTTGGGAGACATTCCTGCCCCCTAGCCAAAACCTGCGGAGTATAACTTAAACTTTCCTTAACAGCTGAGACGACGCACAGCTATTATGTGACTTGGCTCTGTTACGCTGTTGCCCTTAATGACTGCTACCTCCGGAGGGGTGTTTGCTCCTGGATGACATGGAACCTGGCATGTTGGCCCTTTTAAGTTTCTGTGCTTATTCCTTTCATGTTGCAGGTCCTCCCTGACTGTCAGCACTCACGTGTCACTTTGTCATGCTTGTCATGCACCTTGTTGGGCGCTGAGTGAGTCCTCGGACCACAACTGCAACAGGCCCTGGCTCGCTGCACTGTAATCACAAGGATGCGGCCCCATCGCTAGCAGACTGGCTCTCTCCACACCCACAGCCCGCCTTCCAGTGGGCCCTTCTGTTCACAGAGCCTGGACAGATGCTAACAACACGCTGCCCTCAGGTGTGGGGAACAGATGCACCCACAGGATACAACAGGGCAATGCTGACTCAGGACGTGGTGACCGTGCTCCGGGGAATCGGCTTCCCACACGCAGTGGCCAAGGCGCTTCTCTGCACAGCTGCAGGGTAGGTGCTTCTGTCTGTTCCTGAAGTTCTGAGTCCCAAGGGGTGGGGATAAAGAGGGTTCCATTACAATAAGCCTACGCAGTGTTGGGTACGTCTCTGACTCCGGGCCAGCCAAGCTTGGGTCCCTAACTGCCTGGAAAGTTTGCAAGCCTAGCATCCCGTACTAAATGCTCTTCTGTTTAAGCTAGCCAAGGCAGACTCTGCTGTCTGAAACTAAGAAGCTTTACTGAGACATCTGTCCACCCCAAACTGCAAACTCCTAAAGAGCAGCGATTCTCAGGTGCCTGCGTCGCCCCTTGGCCCAAATCATACTCTGTCTGTAAGACCTCCATTGACTGCCAAGATAAGTGGGGAGGACAGACAGGCACCTCCAGAGGCCCCGCCCACCACTGCCAGGATGCGCTACTCCACTAATGCTTGGGAAATCGGATCAGCTAGCTTATTAAGATCTTGTGTGAAGTGCAAATAAACACATAGGTGGTGATGTGGGCTGAGAGGATTTCTTATCGGAAGAGTGAAAAGACTGTGATGAGCAGACAATGTGGATGTGTTTTGTCGCCTCAGAGGCTTTATTTATTTATTTGTCTATTTATTTATTGTTTCCTGCCTGGCTGACCCAGTGCCATGGTCCAAAGAGCTGAGGGACTTCTAGATCATCCCCATTCTCTACCACACACACTGTCAGTCTCTCCTTTCAGACCCCTTCCAGTCCAGATGTACAAAGAATATCGAAAAAGGAAATAAATCCAACACTTCCTTGCTATGCCCACTAAACCGCTAAATCTCAGCAGTTCTGAATCATCAAATCTCGCATTTCTCATTAACTGCCCCTCATAATGCAGCATTTTCAATTAAGCTGGGAGCAGTGCTATCCTAATTATGTTATGATATTCGTCCCTGCAGATTAATATGTGGCTAACAGTTTGGGAGTGCTGTCTGGTTTGTATTCCTCTATCTACTTGAAAATAAACATTTCTGGGGATGCCAGGGTGGCTCAGTGGGTTGAGCACTCATCTGGCAGCCTCAGGGTCTAAGGATCATATCTTGGCCCCAGCCTGTGTGGACCCATATGCTGAGCTGGGGTGTGCTCCCCATTCGGGTCTCACAGGGGCGAGCTTCCCTTGTGGGAGGTCCCCAGTTGGGCTCTTGCCTGGGCATGCTTCCTATATAAGAGAGCCCTACTGGGGGTGAGCCTTCCGTGTGGGAGGCCCCCAGCCCAGTTCCTGCCCTGTGCAGCCCAGCGCCCACCTGTGGAGTGAAACTATGCAGAAAACTGATGACGTACAACTATGGAGACTGCTCTGGCCGACCCCCTCCCCCCCACCCCCTGCTTCTCTCTGTTTCTCTGTCTCTGTCAAAAACAATAAAAATAAATCTTTTAAAAAATAAGAAAAGAAAAGAAACATTTCCTTGAAAGTTGTCCTTGAGGTGGGAACTCAAAAGAATGGAATTCCAAAATTCGACACTCCCGCCGGGTACTCTCTGTGGAGACAGCGCTGTTTGCACCAGAATCTGATCTCATTAAAGCCACAGCAAAACATCATAAGACTTTCCAGGTGGGGCGCACATTACTGTTTTCCTCTGCATCCAACAAAGCCCTGTGCTCATAGTAGGTGCTCAGTTAACACATTCTCGTCAGACCAGCCTTGAAATGTCCTACCACAAAAAACACAACAGAAAACCTGCAATGTGTCTGCTTTTTGTCCAACACATGGCTGTTTCATCAAAAATATAATCAACAAAGGGAAAGAAACTTATATTTGCTGTTGCATATTGTAAGTCAGAAACTTTCCAAATACATCGGTCCATTAATCTTCCCCAAGTACCCTATGAAGCAGACACTATATCCTTCTCATTTTACAGATGAGAAGGAGGTTTGGGGAGGCCAATCATAGAGTGTGGGACCAACTTAGGAGGTGACAGAGACCTAGCTGTACTGACTCTGGCCCGTGCTCTGTCCAGGACACATGGCAGTCACTAAATTAGTATGATGGTGCACTGATAAGGACTAGGTATCACAGAGTGAAATAAGACACATCTCTGTGCTCAAGAGAGGCAAAAGGAGTAACAGCAATTTACTAATAATAATCACAATAATTGCACTAATCATCGACATTCACCTAGCACTTACCCTCACGGGGCACTCTGCTGGGTGCTTTGCATTTTGCATCCTCATCCCAGTCCTGCCAGCTAGGCATAATTCTTCCCATCCCCGGAATGAGAAAAGTGAGGCACTGTTCTCAAGTATAAAGATAAAAAAGGACCAAGCCCAGAGATCAGATACCATCCCACATATTGGACACCCGGATGGCTGTTGGAGGACGGTAGTGTTGCTCTTCCCATCTCATGATGACACTTAATCTCTCTTTGCCAGACAGCGGCAATACTAGGCCTGAGTGACTGCAAAGCAGGCTAGGACGTGCCATGCAAATGGCAATACCAAAGCGGTGCTCGGGAGAGGCAGGGCTACAGGACATCCGAGAGGTAGGACATCCCATGGGATGTGTGGTCGGGAGGTTTCTGGAGGTGGTGGGCATGGTGGGTGCAGAGAGGAGGCCTGGCCAGTCTTTATGGGGCAAGGAATGATGCAGTCATTGCCACATTAGCTGCGCTCACATGCTGTGCTCCTGAGTGAACTGCGAGGTGCTGAGGGACAGGGACGTCCTACCATGCATCTGTAACCTCCACAGTGACGGGAGCTCCGAAAGCCACAGGGCAGCCTTAGGCTTAGATCCTGCTCTATTACTTTTTAGCAGAATGTGGATAAGTCACTTCAGAGTTCTCCAGGCCTGTTTCCTCCTTTGTAAGGATAAGAACACCTGATTGTCGCTGTGATCGAATGAGCAGAGGAATATGGCCTCATGCTATCAACTGTCACAGGTTCTATAATACCAGGCACGGGGGGAAGCAAAAATGATGGCGGTTAAGTCCTCTGGAGCCAGACTGCCTGGGTTCCAATCCTGGCTCTGGTTACTGAATCGAGTGACCTTGGGTAAGGCACTTTCTATGACTATGGTGTCTTGGTTTCTTCATCTGTAACATGGGGGTAATAGCATCTGCCTCAGGGGTTGTTTTTAGGATTAAGGAGGCTCCTGCATGTACAAGTTAGCGCCGTGTCCAGTAGGCACAGGAAATGCTTCGTGTAAGTCATTATTAGCAGGGCTGGAAGTCCTGCTTTAGATGCCCAAGAAGTAATACTAGGAAATGTGGCTATTCAGCACTCCTATGACACGAACTTTACCGTAGCTTGGGCCGGGCAACCTCCAAGTCCATTGTAAGGGGTCTGAGCAAGAATGTAAAAGGCTACTGGGAAGCACTGTTGGCAAGTCAAATCCATCCCAGACAGCTCCCCAAGAAAGCCTGTCTGTCCTCCCATGACCACTTCCTCTGCTAAGTTCCCATGGAGACCAAGATTCAGAGAGATGCAGTAAGTCACGCATGGCCATGCAACTAGTAAATGGTAGACCAGGATTTAAACACAGGCCACAATCCCAAAACATATCCCCTATGCAAATGTGGGCGTGATCCGTGCCTTGATACTTGGAAAGTTTCAGCATAAATCATCTTAAATAAGGCTTTTACAAAATAAATTATTCTATTAAAACCTTTCTCAATGTTCCCTTTGCATATGACCTTTTAAAAAGTTTTTCTACTTTTTTGATTTGACTAATTTAACATTTTTCCAGAAAACAGCCCATCTTATGGAGATTTTCAAACTTGTTAGAGAACAATAATGCGTTATATTGTTATTTTAAATCACACCAGTTGCTTTATTTCCTTTTTTATATATTAGTTCTCATTTTAATATTAGATGTTTTCCAGTGCTCTGTTTTGCAGTACACAGTACAATCAGAAGTATGTGCATGCATGCACGTACACGCACACACACACATGTGCACGCACATGCGCATGCACACACACAGTTTATTTAAAAATGCGGCCACAGTCAAAGCTGCCTGGCTTGAAAGTAAGTCAGAATGTATCTTTGGGAGAGAACTCTTCTGTGAGGAAAAACTCCATAATGAGCCTGTTTGGATCTGAAAGGGCTGGTCTTCTGGGTTTGGGCAGAGAAAAGTTATATTGTTCTATGTAAGAAAGCAGGGAATGAATCTGGCAACAGACTGCTGGCAGAGGGGTTCTGGGGGACCCAAAGGGGATGACAGGGACAGAGGGCCAGGCACCAAAGTGGCAAGCAGGGCAAGGTGGGCCAGGGAGACTGTGGAGAGCCCTGGGTATCCTGCAGCCGGTGGGTCCTGGCGTAGATTATTTACTTTTAACATGAAGAGAACTGGTCACTCAGAGTTGGAGATCCTAGTGAGAAGATTAGGCTTTGAAAACATATGATCTTCACAAGCAGGCAGAAGGAAGAATGTTTAACTGAGTATTTTACTCTAAAATGAGGCTCGGGGAAGCCAGGATGGCTCAGTGGGTTAAGCGCTCACTTTGCAGCACCGGGGACCAGGGATTGAATCCCAGCCCCGGCCCGTGCGGACACATATGCTGAACTGGGAGCTCCCCCAGTTGAGTTCTCATTCTGTCTCTGTATCTCTCTCTGTAATAAATAAATAAAATATAAAATAAATAACTAAATAAAATAAAATGAGGCTCAATAATAAAGCACAGGGTCACTGTGGGGATTACAGATGCTTGTTGGAGGTCGAGCATGGAGCCTGCTCACTGTAGACCATCACGAAGCACTACGTACAGTTACACAGAGGGGCAGACCCATACATATATATACGTGTGAGTGGGTGTCATGTGGTAGGGCAGGCAGGAAAATGTTAGTAGGGTTAAGGATGAAATGTTCAACCACACGCCTTCTAAAAATTTGCACAGGCCTAGAGAGTCTAAAACCAACACCCACTCAGCCCTGAGTTAGTAAAAAACAGCTAATGGGTGGCAGGACCCTAAGGTCATCTGTGAAAGGCAATAGGTGGGATCTAGAACGGTGGTCATTTGTGACCTGGGATTCACAGGGCCCCGTCTGTGGCCTAGCCCACGAGGTAGCCATCTGAATTTATTTCTGAGGATTGTGGGCCCCATCTCAATTAAGATCAGTTAGAAGTCAATTTCACGGTGGTTGGTTTCATAAGATTCCCCAAAATGATAAGCTGGAAACAGGCAATCACTTCTTTAGGGGAGCAGAGGCCTTCCTCGGCAGACCTTCAGATGCTTTATTGATCTATTTGGATTTGATTTTAATTTGGTAAATACATTTTTTTTCTCCCTGATTCCCAAAATAATTTATGTGCAAAAGAGGAAAATAGCTGTCACAGCCCTTACCAGACCTCAAACTAGTGGTGATTTTGCCCCTCATCTGCTGTGAGGCTTAAATAAATACAGGTCCCAAAGCTGATGTGCTACCATTTCCAAATGCAGGAAAAAATCCAAAAAGGTGGAAAGACAAGGAGAAAAATCATGCAGTGCCACCTCCCAGAGACAACCATGGTTAATAGAGTTGTGTGCGTGTGTTTTTCCTTTCTGTAAGTTTTCCCTAATTGTTTTACCTGCTGGCTGAGAGCACACTGTATGTATGATTTTATATTTTGCCCTTTGCACTTAATGGTATGTCATCAGCACTTCTGCCTGTCATTAAAAGCTCAGTAAACATCATTTTTAACAGCTATAAAATACTCCATTCTATGAATAAACCATAATTTACCTAAACCAATTCCCTAAAGTGGAGCATTTAGTGGTTCCCATTTTTTTACTGTTATAAATAAAGCTATAACCCACGTGTATACATTTTGTGTGTGTGTTTCAGATTGTTTTCTTAGGACAGATGCCCAGAAGTCGCATTACTAGGTCAATGAATACAGAATTTATTGAGGGTCTTGAATCTTTTTGCTAAACTGCTTTCTGACCAGCAGTCCCAATACCCATGCCTCCGGCAGTGTGAGGCGGTCGGCTCAGTGCATACCAGCAGTAGTCCTGTCTGGGCATTTTTTAAAAATCCCTACAGGCTGGGAAGGGAAATCGCCACTTGTCTGAGACATGGGGCCTGGGGAGGGCTTTGATTCCTATGGCTCCGCGGTGGTGGCCCCAGGAAGGGGCGTGGGCCCCCTCCCCTTGCGTCTGGCTTCAGCTTTCATCAGGCACTGGGGGTGGGGGGTGGTGGTGGTGGTGGTGGGCTCTGTGCACTCCTTGTTTTCATCAAGAATCCGTGGCCCAGTAGGAGGCAGGGGGTGGGGAGGAGTCTGTGATTCTGAGGTACTTTTTAGCACTTTTGGGCAATTTTTCAGACTAATGGTATTCTGTTTTCTCATTTGTTTCAGTACCACCATGCTCATGAGGAGGCTTTGCTGTACAAGCCTATGCTGTGCTCCAGCGCGTCCTCGCACAGTGAATGTGGGGTCTGTTTGGGATAGCACCGGAGAAGCGCTTCCCGACCTGTGTGCCAGAGGTCGCCGGACATGCCCCGATCAGAGGGCAGTGCTGAAATGAAAGAAGAATCAAAGCACTTGAAAGGGGAAACCGTGGAAGCCTTTCCACAAGCAGAGTCTGCGCGCTCTACCCAAACGCTGTAGGGAATATTTCATCATACGAAAAACAGAAACACAAGAGGAGGGAGGGCTGCAAGAGCAGAGCTGTTGACAGCCTGGGAGCGCGAATGTCCGGGGGGCCGGAGGTTCTGTGCTCACAGGAGAGGCAGGAAGAAAGGGTCCGAGCCTCCTGGGGAGGCACGGCTGTGGGAGGGAGGCCTTCTCATAAACGTGGGACAACCAGGAGCTGAAAGGCGCAGGGAGGCCATGTGTCCAGCCAAGACACACAGCGAGTAGGTGGCCGAGGGAGAATTTGACACAGGACCAGCTGGGCCGGGTCCAACAGGGTCCTAAAGCGGGACACCATTGACTGTGGGGGGGGGGAGGGGGTTCTTGATTAAAAATTTGGTCTATCTCCCGCCCTTCCCTAGCTTGTCGTGCATTCTTTCCAAAAACCGGGACTTTTTTAAAACACCGCGGGACAAGGGACAAATTGTTAAAAATCAGGACTGTCCTGCCAAAAGCGGGACATCTGGTCACCCTATCCTACAGTAGTGTTTGTCAAACTCTAATGTGGATGAGATTCAACGGAAAATCTTGTCAAATGCAGATTCTGATTCAACAGGTCTGTGGAGGGGCCCAAGTCTGCATTCCCAACAAGCTCCGGGGCGCTGGGGATGCTGCTGCTGCTGCCCCAGGCGTCACACATGGAGCAACAAGGCCCTGCCCCCGCGGTTCACATACTTCAGCAAGCATCAGGTCACCTGGAGAGCCCCGAAAACTATGGCTAAGCCCACCCTCCAGAGTGCGTGACTCGGTCGGTGTGGGATGAGGCCTGAGAATCTGCACTTTATACAAGTTTAAGGTGATGCTGCCACTGCTGGTCTGGATGCCACTCAGAATTTGGCCCTACACCGTAGGTCCCTGGAGGTGGGTGGGGGCACTGCTCAGCCTGCTCACATGCTGCTCTGGGGGCCCTTGTGTTCTGGAGAGCACAGTAGGCCCTTGTGCTCGGAGGGTCTGCGGGTGGGATTGGAAAGAGGTGTTGTTTTTGCCTGAGGCCCTCAGCTATTGGCTGTGGCATTAGGACAGACAGGACATGGCTATGTGTGTGAGTGTGTGCTGGGAGTGGTATGACAAGTCTCTAAAGCCCTTGTAATTTTCCTTCAGAACAAGGCGGTGATAAGAAAGGCCAGAGGGTTTCTGGAGTAGCTTGAGGACGAACCCATAAAAAAGCTGGCTTTGCAGTACATCAGTTATATTATGTTGTCGAACAGAGCTTCCTGCTTGTTGGGTCTTGGAGTTTAATAAAAAAATATATTATGACTCAGTCCAAACTTTACAAAAGTCCTTGGGGACTGTGAAGTGAATCATGTTAAGCTCCTGTTATAAAACAAACAGTCTTTCTTCCCTTTCACAAGCCTGTATCGGCAGCAGCCTAGTGGTGGGGCTGAGGGAAGGGGAGGCCAGGGGAGGAGAGACACAGTTAGCCATGAACTCTTCGCACAGGGCCTCTCTTAATAACCAGAGACCTTCAGGGCTGCAGGAAGGCAGAGCCCAGAGGCTGCCTGGGGAAAAGGCTTCCGGAGTGGTGGCCTAGCTGGTGCAGAGCAGACAGTAGCTTGAGGAAGCCAGCCCTTAGAGGTCACCTCCTACAGAAAGCCTGCCAGGGTCTCTCCAGGCAGAAGTACTCTCAACTCCCCAGCCCTTGTTCTTGGAGTTGTCAGCTGTTGATGGCCATGAGCACTGTCCTGTGGCACGAAACCTTCGGCAGAACGCAGACACTCGTCTCCCAGTCTCCGCCCTGAGTGCTGTAGTCCCTTAGAAGGAGCTTACACCACTGCACATTTAACTTACTGGCTGATGACTTTGTAAAGGTTCTCAGTTTCCGTGTCTATCTTCACACACTGAACTGATGAAACCCACACCAGGAAGTGGATGGGCAAACGTCAACAGGGCAATACGAGCACCAAATACATTCCTTCCTGCTGAGTTTCAGCTGGGTGCTCTTCCTGGAGGCCCAGGGCTGGCATACGGAGCCGGCTCCACCCCTTGCTGACTAGGGGGCCTTGGGCAAGTCACTTCATTTCTCTGTGCCCAGTTTCCTCATGTGGAAGCCAGAGATAATTACACAACTGACAACATGGCATGGTTGAGGTTATTAGATGACACATGAAAAGCACATAGCATAGTCCTGAAAGAAAGATAGATAGGAAGAAAGAAAAGGGAAAGAAAAGGAAGGGAGGGGAGGGGAGGGAAAAGCATCAAGTCAGTAGAGCAGGAGACTGGAAATCCAGGAGAGACAGGGCCATGTAAAGGTTAAGTTCTTATATAATTTCAGGCCAAAATCCACAAATAAATGCACAGAAAGGGTAAAAGAGGACGTCAGATAAATGGACTATATTTACAGAGCGCTCAGTAAGTGTTAGCTATAATTAAGACATCGCTAAGCACATAAATGGTAGTTCATTCCACCTTTATAACCACCCTGTAAGATGGTTTTTAGTTCTCAGATTTTACAGATGAGGAAATGGGCCCTCTCTACAAGGGACTGGCCGAGCTGACTCCCGATAGATTACATTCATGAAAAGACAAGGGAACAACCATTGGAAGATAACCGGGCATTACCTAGTAAAGTTGAAGAGGCTAGCCTTGTGACAGCACTTCCACGACCAACAGGCAGACACTCCCAAAACATGAGTACAAAACTGGACAACCCAAATGCCCCTCAACAGCAGAATCAGTTCTGGATACTTGTACAATGGACCATTATACACCAACAAAAATAAACAAACTTGAACCATAAACAATTTGAACAAATCTTAAAAACATGGTGTTGAATAAAAAGGACCAGGCACAAAAGAATAATTCCTACATGCTTCCATTTACATGAAATATAAAAACAAGAAAAACGAAGTGATATTGCTTGGGTAGACCTGCTTAGATGTCAAAACGGTCAAGAAAAGGAAGCATGAGATTCTCACCGAAGGTGGGCAGTGCTCAGCTCCTTGGGGTGAAGGGGACAGTGAGACACAAGTGACAGGGAGGGGCCTGAGACGTGTGAGTTCTCTTTTTGCTCCAGATAGTGGTACCATGGGCGTTTCCTTTGTGATTTTATGTGTTGGACGGTACATGTGTGTGGTGCACTTTTCAGTATAAGGACTCTCACAATAAAATACTCAAAATTCCAAACCCAAAACATAAGGCTTTAGCAGGACTCCAGAACATCAACCCCAGGCTACAGGTGAGGCGCTTAACACGTTAAGCATCATGTCAGTCACCGGTGACTGACACTGACCTTTCCGTTCGGACCACGTCAGTCACCGGTGACCCACAGTACACTTTTCGTGCAGGCCGCGGCATTGTATGTTAACTGACGATATAAAATTTAAAAAATTACATTCTATTAATAAATTTTAAATAAGTAAGATGTCCCGCTTGTCTTTCCATTTTAAAGTGGTTATTCTTTTTTGTTTTCCTTCACTATAATTTCTCCCTGTTTGGGGGACATTTTCATGTTCATGGGTAAAGAAACATCTTTTTCTGCACTGGAACAAGAATCGCAGAGAACTGACTGAATATAAAGCATTTCTAAAATAATACACTGTACAAATTGCGGTAAATAATAAATATTCACACAGTAAATATATTCTATATATAAACATTCAGCCTTATTGCAACCTAAACAGATCTCCGGTCTCCAGTATTTCGGTGAAATCTGATATAATGGGCCAAGCGGTAAGCAAGACAAAATAGCCGGGGCGCTTCATGTGTGAAGGATAGAACACAGTGGAATTCAGCGGAATTGAGCAGAACGATGTGCCGATTCCAGGTCTTTCGCAGGGACTGGGAGGCCCGCCCTCCTTTTGGGCAGCGAAGAGGGTTAGTGCCACAGGTACTGCCTACTGAGGACCCCACGAGTCCAGATCCCGGGCTAGATGTTTATGTTCATTATCACAAATCCTACCACAGCTCTCAGCAAAAGCATCCATAATTTATTCTACAGCAATGGGAATATGTGAGAGTTCCAGTGTCTCCCAGCTGCCAGGAAGTAGAACCAGGATTTCACCCCTGTCTGTCCCAAGCTGGAGCCATTTCCTACATGGCCCCCTGCTACACCAGATTCCCATTCTTCAGAGACATTTATTTTTCAACTAAAAGACTGAACCCAACTGGGGAACTTTTGTGGGCTCCCAGGGCATTTAAACATCGAAGGGCCTTAAGGTTCCATGGCTCTTCCTGCCCTGTTTCACAGGTGAGGAAACTGAGGGGAAGGTCTGTGAGCTGCAGGGTGCGCTGTCCCTTTGGCTGGGCTTTCACAAGAGGATACAGAAGACCTGCTCACCCGATAGCTCATACTGGGGCCCATTCTCAAGGCCCAGGGCCCTGTCTTCTATTTTCTTGAAAATGGAAGCACTCAAGAGAGCGCGGCTCTTCTGGAGCTTTGTGGCACCTTGTGGGACTTCATTGAGCTCCTTTGAGGCCCAGACCCCTCCGGTGTGAAATACTTTCACTCTAAGTTGGAATTAGGTGAGGGGCCTTTGCAGAGCACCTGGCACACAGTAGGCATTTAATAAATACTTGCTGACAGAGTTTTCACTGAACAGCCTAAAGGATTCAGGGGTTAGAGCAGAGGTCCTGCAAACCTCTCCTTTCGGAGAGCTCGCATGGTTCTGGGAATCAGAACAGCGAACCCCTCCCCTGGTGGTCCCCTCCCCTGGTGGTCCGGGGCCACAGTGTGCGAGAAGTTCCTCCAAGGCCAGAGAAGGACGCTTTGCAGTAAATGTATGCGATCCTTTCAGAAGTGCCTGCCACGCCCCAGGAAAGCCTATTGTGGGTGTCTCAATCGTATCTATAATTCCATCCCTACAGTCATTTTGCACATCTTTCTAAGGATTCATAAATAAAGCTGCCTGATACAGGCAGTAAAAAGATTTCTGGATAAAAAGAAATCTTCAAGTACTATTTTTAAAAAACCACAGACACCTTTCGCTCTTTTCCTTCTCCATTTCCACTAGAGACCTTTGAGTTATGAAGTGCACTTAACACCATTAATTGCCATGGAAACCACAGCGTCCTCCACAGAATATGGTCAACTTTTTCTGCAGAGAATTTTTTTTTTTTCTTTTAAACAGAGACTTTGAATAATGGGCTGTTTTTGTTCCTTTTGTGGGAAGACCGGGTTCACCTCCCACTCCCCATTCCTTTTGAAGTTTTACTTCCCTTGGCCACAGCTCTGTGATGGCAGAAGCTTGTTACCAGGTTTCTAGGAGGCTGGGAAAGAGAAAGAATGTCCTTTGAATTCCAACTGATGATGCCACTTGTGGAATCCAGATGTTCCCACCTGTTCTTCAACCATAATTTGCTCCTCATCAATTTTATTCAGCATCCTTAACAGCAACCCTTGTAGCCTGCAGTCACACTATTAATAATAGTTCTCATGTGACTGCTTACAGCAAAACCAATAATTTTTATCTAGTATTTACTATCTGCAGGGTGTAATCTAAATGAACTATTTGTGTTGGCTAACTTAATCCTCACAGGAACCGTGTAGATATTAAAATTATCCTCATTTTACAGGTGATAAAACTGAGGCATGGGGAGATCAATCCATCCGCCAACAAGCACAGAGCTAATAAGCACGCTAGCCAACATTTGACAATGGGTTCCTCTAATTCCGAACCTAGTCCAAGCTTCTAGAGCATCTTTAGAAAGACATGACAGTATAACCCTCAGTCAGTACTAAATCATTAATGGACTTATTGTACGATTAAATATTAAGCCCCTATTATATGCCAGGCACAGTCCTGGGCCCTATTTCAAATTCATCTACCCAGCAAGCTCTGAAACTCTTCTGAGAAATAAGAATTATGCAAAAAAACAAAAAACAAAAAGCCTATGAACCACCCAAATAACATTCACATGTTTTATTTGAAAGATACTCCCTCAACTTGTTTACTTTCTCTACACATAGTGCTAGTAAGTTAGTTATCTAAAATCAGAGATCTGGGTTTGAATTCCTTGTCTGTGTCTCCCTAGCTAGGGGGCATCAGGTGGTGCACCTAACTTCTCCAAGATGGTTTCCCACATTTAAAATAGACGTAATCTCAGGAGGTAGTTTTAAAGATTAAATCAGAAGTGTATGTAAGGTGACTATTTCAGTAACTGACACCTAGCAGAAGCTGCATATCCGGTTATTAGTAGAAGTAGTGGTGGCATTATTCATTCATTACATAGAGACTTCCTATACATCCAGGACTCCTAGCACACTGCTATTTGTGCTGTGCACTATTTTCCATCTAAGAACAGAACATGCCTGAGATAGTCTAAGGTCAGGGATGAGCAAGGTGCCAGGCACAGGGCAGCCACGCAAGGGGTGTTGGTTCTGCCCCTTGAAGGATCTTCTCAGGCTACAGGGCCATTGTGTACGTACATTGAGACTGAGGTTAGTTACCTGCCAAGGATACGAGGTAGTTAATGGCAGAGCTAGAATTTGAACACGCATCTGGTGGCTTCCAATCCTGAACCTGGGAGTAATTAGATTGGAGCCAATTGCACTAAATGGTGAATAGAGCCACATATTTCCAAGTCACTAAGGACCAACTCCACTGTCCTGCCC
>PVKE010008604.1:33010-47309 GCA_004027555.1 Craseonycteris thonglongyai
AGTGCATAGTTATTTCTATTTTACTTTTTGACAGATAGAGAGAGAGACAGAGACAGAGACAGTTAGAGAACCAAACTGTGGGAACTCCCCAGTTCAGCACGTGGGTCCTGCCTGGGCCGGAGCCGGGATTCGATCCTCGGTCCTCATGGCCTCAAAGCGAGCGCTCAACCCGCTGAGCCGTCCCGGCTTTCCCCACACTTCAATTTCTTAATGACATTTGTGATCATTATGCCTGATTCTAATTGAAATTAATAATTGAAATTCTAATCATTATAGGAGTCAATAGAAGGCGACTCTAGACAGTAACTTGTTAGGCAAAGGCTTTAATTCTCAACTGCTTTTTACATCTAGTAGGTGTGTAAGTTATTCAATTCTTTAATGAACATTCATTTCTTTGGGCTATATCCTGGGAAGAAGTTTAAAATAAAAAGACCCATTGGTGAGGTTTTCTTTGAGAAGCTATAAGTATTAAACTTGTGAATTTGGCAATATGGTAGACTGAATTTAAGGCATCTTTCTTTCTACAAACACCACATAGATATGTGGGACAAAATAAAATGGTAAAGAATTAAATAAGAAACATTAATCTAGAACACTGAGTGGAAGAGCTGAATTTGTAGTGGCTCGGAAGTATATGAAACGCAAACATGGACCTTAACAACTAAGGGTTGGGTCTTTAACATCCAGGGAGAAGAGGAGATACAGACTCATGTGAGTCAGGCAGTTAGAGGGAAGCCCTGAAACCCTTACGTAAGGTCAGGCCCTTAGAAGTATCTCTTCCCTTTATGAATGAGATTTTTGCCCATCGATCTATAGAAGCTTATTTTTGCTCAGGACTTTAAATAAAAATAATATTTATCCAACAATATTGAAAAACTGAAGCCTGTTGCTCATACAAGTACAAAGTCCAAATTTACATCACTTCTGTGTTTCAGAAATTCTAAACTAAGAAATTAATGTAAAAGCTGGCCCAGGACAGTGAAACTTCTATAATGCTTGGTTGAATCAAGCACAAAATAGGGGAAGCCAGGATGGCTCATCGGGTTGAGGGCCCGGCTGTGGCCCGTGTGGACCCACATGATGAATTGGGGTGTGTCTCCAATTTAGTTCTCACTGAGGTGAGCTCCATGCAGGAGGTCCCCTGCCCAGTTCCTGCCCTGTGCAACCCCGCACCCACCTGTGGATGAAACTATGGAGACGGCTCTGGGCCCTCCTCTCTCTCTCTCTCTCTCTCTCTCTCTGACAAAAACTATAAAAATAAATCTTTAAAAGCACATAGTAACTACTGATTCTGTAAGGACACTTCCATGACCTTCAATACAGGGAAATCCCACTTGAAAAAATAAAACAATAACAACACAAACTACATTACCTAAGGATGTTTGTAAAAAAATTTTCAAGTCACCCAAGAAAAAAACACTTCACTAGCAGGTGCAAGAGGCTTAACACCCTTGAAATGCTAAACTAATCTGATAGATTATGAATGTATTTAAATGACTAAAAAAGATAAATGAAGAGATAAAAATCATATTAACAGAACAAGACATTATGAAAAAAATAAAGGCAGGTTTGGAAAAGCACAAAATAAAACCTGAGAAATGAAAAAAGAACTAGCAATCATTAAAATGAAAATTCAGGGAATTCCAGGTTAGCTCAACAGGCTGAACGCTTGCCTTGCAACCACGAGGTCTGGAAACTGAGTCCCGGCCCCGGCCTGTGCAAACCCATATGCTGAACTGGGGCACAACTGGTAACCTCCAGGATGGTGGTGAAGGTTCTTGCCTCCCATGTGGAAAGTCCCCAGTTCAGTTTCCACCCTGCGCAGCCCCCACATCCACCTGTGTGAAATGAAACCGTGTCACAACTAATGATGTACAACTATGGAGACTGCTCTGGGCCCTCCCCCTTCTCTCTCTCTCTCTCTCAAACAATAAAACAAATCTTAAAAAAAAAAAATCAGAGGCTGCATGAAACAGCAGATTAAGTGAAGCTGAAGAGAAATATAGTGAACTCAAGGGTAGGTTTGAGGAAATTTCTCATAATGGAGCATAGGCTTTGTTAAAATAAAGGAGGATAGAGTTAGAAGATCTAACATACATTTAATAGAAATTTCAAAAGGAGATAATGGGGGAGAAAACATATTTGAAGAAATAATAGATGAGAATATTCCAAAACTGATGAATGACATGAAACTATAGAATAGACAGCAGAGAAAAAAATTATAAAAACTCTGAGTATTGTTTTTTGTTAGTTTTCTCAAGAAAATCGGTATTTGGGAAGCTGAAGAATTAAGAATAAGAAGAATTCATGGATTAAAAGAAGCACAAGACTTGGCAATTATTCCTGGAGCAATGGTGCTCTGTCAAGCAAGTCTACCCATTGGTGCTCCCACATCTCAGCCAGAAAACTAGGGCAACTACTGTGGAGCATAAACTCTATAGAATGGAAGATTGTATTACTGTTCCTGATTCTTCATCCCTCACATCATGTCCTTGGCTCTGAACTTTGCGATATTTCCCACTAAAGGCACAAGTAAGTCTATGCCAGCTACCTACTGATCCAAGAGGAATGAGAGACTCATAGATCCAACTTGCAGAGTGGAGCCAAACCCAGCCCAGTTTAGATGAACAGACACCCAGCTGATGCCTAGATACATCAGCTGGAGTAAATTATCATTTTAAGCCACTACATTTTCTTTTTTAAAAAACTTATTTATTTGTTAAATGTATTGGGGTGACATTGGTTAGTAAAATTATATAGGTTTCAAATCTACAATCTAGTAACACGTCAACTATGCATTGCATTATATATATGTTCACCACCCAGAATCAATTCTCCTTCCATCACCAAATATTTGACCCACCCCGTCATCTACCATCCTTCTCCTGCATTACCTTCTTTGCCTTCATTATTCTAGTTTCATGTTACTGTTGTCTGTGGCTATGATTTTTTATTGCTTTGTTTGTCTTGTTCCTTTATTGTTTTGAGTTTCATATCCCACATATGAGAGAAATCATAAGGTTCTTGATTTTTTTCTGACTTATTTCACTTAGCAGATGTCAAGATCCATCCATGTTGTCACAAATGGCAATATTTCATCTTTTCTTATGGCTGAGTAGTATTCCATTGTGTAAATGTATCATAACTTCTTTATCCAGTCATCCATTCAAGGATACATTGGTGATTTCTATGTCTTGGCCACCGTGAATAATGCATCAATGAAGATAAGGGTACATTTATTTTAGGGAACAATGTTTTCAGATTTTTGGGGTAGATATCTAGAAGTTCGATCACCGGGATATATAGTAATTCTGTTCTCAATTTTTTGAGGAACCTCCATACTATTTTTCATAGTCACAGAACCAGTTTGCATTTCTACCAGCACTGCATGAGGGTTCTTTTTCTCAACAGCCTCTCTAGCACTTGTTATTCCTTGTCTTGTTGATGATAGCTATCCTAACAGGTATGAGGTGGTATCTTATTGTGGTTTTGATTTGTATTTCCCTAATGGCTAGTGAAGTTAAGCATTTTTTTATATCTGTTGGCCATTTGTATTGTCTACATGGGTAAAGTATCTGTTCAGAACTTCTGCTCATTTTTTAGATTGGACTGGTTTTTTGTTGTTGTTGAGTTGTATGAGTTCTTTATATATTTTAGATATTAGCCCCTTATTAGAGGCATTACTTGCAAATATTTTCTCCCATTCAGTTGGTTGTCTCTTTGCTTCATTGATGGTTTCTTTTGCTGTGGATAAGCTTTTTGGTTTGATATAGTTCCATTCATTTATTTTTGCTTTAACTTCCATTGCCTTTGAGGTTAACTTCATAAAATCCTTCATGAGCCCAAGGTCTATAAGTTTAGTACCTGTGCTTCCTTCTATGCAATTTACTGCTTCAAATCTGTGTTTAGGTCTTTGATCCAGTTTGAGTTAATTTTGGTATAGGGCAACAGAAAACAGTCTAGTTTAATTCTTTTGCTCATAAGACACTACATTTTCAAGTGGCTTGTTAATGTGGTAGAATTGTAGCAACAGTTGCCTTATACACATTATTATCTTAACAGGCTCTGCAACTCTGATGCAGGCATTTGTTGCACCATTTTACAGTGAAGGAGACACAAAAGTTCCAAGAATCAAGAAGTAACAGGGGATGCTGGAATGGCTCAGCGGATTAGAGGGGGAAGCCAGAATGGCTCAGCGGGTTAAGCACTCATCTTGCAGCCCCGTGGTCCAAGGGTCGAGGCCTGGCTCCAGCTGGTGGGACCTATATGCTGAACTGGGTTGTGCTTCCCATGCTGGAGGTCCCCAGTTTAGCCCCCAGCTTGTGTGTGTGTGTGGGGGGGGGGCTCCCATGCAGGAGGCCCCCAGCCTGGTTTCCCACCCTGCGTGGCAACCTGCCCACCTGTGTGAAATAAAACCATGTCGAAAACTAATGATGTACAACTATGGAGACTGCTCTGGGCCCTCTTCCTTCTCTCTGTCTCTCTCTCTGTCGGTGTCCCTTTCTCTGTCAAAACAATAAATCTTAAAAAAAGAAAAAAGAAGTAATACAGCTTGCCTAGTGTCACACAAGAGTAGGCTCAAGAGTTGATGCTTACTCTGTGAAGTCAAAATTTTTATATTGAGGCCGAATTGCTTTCAACAAATGTTTGCCGGGTGAATGGACACACAAATGAACAGATGAACAACAAACCACCTACTGGGGCCAAAAACATCCACCACACTTACCCAAACTCACACTCAGGGCCTGGCCACCTTAAGGCCAGGACAAACTCATCAATGTACCCAAAGAGGCTTATTTTCCTTTTGCCCGTATGCGGCGTCAGCTGCACAAAGAGCTTGCCCAGAAAATGAATCCCCTCTTGTCAGGGGAAAAAAATGGCACAGGAGTAGAAAATAATCACAGTCTGTCAGGTTCCTTGGCATGCTGATGATTGTCACAGTCCAGCAGATGGTGTCAAGGATGTGACCTCCGGAGGTTCGCAATAGGCAGGCAATGAAGGCCTCATCTAAATGGATGACACGGCGTCCCACAGCCGATCCGTGTCTTCGAGCGTGGTACCAGGCAGCTGCTGGAGCAGGTCTGACTCGTGTAGATCCCCCTCCAAATCACAGGGATGCTCAAGAATTAATTGCCTTGTTCTCCATGGGGTGGGAATGGGCAGACCCTTCAGACAGGTTACAGAGGGTTCTCTATCCAAATTGCAGAGGATAAAGACTTTGAGATCATCATTACTCCCCATAATTTCCCATCTCAAAATAAACAAGAATAAAATTGGTGATGAAATTAAAACTCCTTGCTTTTGATTTCACAAAACATTTTAAATTTATTTCTGGTGTAGGAGAAAAAACAGACAAAGGATATGAACAGTCTATTCAGAGAAAAACAAATACGAACAGCTAATAAACATATGAAAAGCTGTTTGTCTGCTCTGATAATTAAAGAAATGTAGGTGAAACTAACAATGAAATACCTTTTTTCCCCCTCCATCCAGCTAACAAAGATGGAAAAGCTTGATAATTTCCAGTGTCTGCCACTAGGAAAGGGCACTATTATACTATATTGTTGATGGGAGCATAGACTGGTACAGTGTTTTGCAAGACAACCTGGCAATATCCACCAAAATTTAATTATACATGTGCTTTGATATCAGTTCGACTTTTAGGAATTTAGTCTGTAGTTATACCCATCCCCTAAATATGCTAGGATGGGCATATAAGGAATTTCCAAAAGAGTTATCTAACAGCAAAAAACTAGACATACTTAAGTGTCTATGGACAGAGGTCGAGGCCAGCAATCTATGGTACATTCAAGTAGTGGAAGACTATGCAGCAGTTAACAAGAGTGAAGTAGTTCTAGAGGCTTGAGAGTGAAACATCTCCTAGCTATATCATCAAGGGGAAACAAGCTTCAGACAGTGGATAGAGTGGCCTCTTTAGTGTAAAATAAAACATAGGTCTGCATTTTTTTTTTGGAAGAATAACAAGAAATTTCAGTCACCTTTGGAGAAAGGCAGCTAGGGACCTAAGATGAGTTATGTGTTTTGTTTTATCTTCCTGTACACTTCTGACCATGCACATTTATTATTTTTTTTAAGTAAGCAGGAGTTATCTGGATAGTGAGATCAAAAGTCACTTTCATTTTTCTTACCCTTGCACACATTAATAATCTAATAAATGCTACAGCTTATTATCATGTGTTAATTCTAATGCATTCAAGTGCCAGGCAAGCAGTGCACACGTCAGGCAGCTGAGGCTGAGGCTGAGGCTGAGGCTGAGACTGGGCGAGCACCCAGCAGAGCAGAAGCAGCTCCCTGTACAGGAGGGGCTGTAGCGGGGACTGAATCCTCTGAACCCTGCATGGGTTTTTTTTTTTGTTTTTTTTAAGATTTATTTTATTGTTTTTGACAGAGAGAGACAGAGAGAAGCGGGAGGGCCCAGAGCAGTCTCCATAGTTTGTATGTCATTAGTTTTCAACATGGTCTCGTTCCACACAGGTGGGTGAGGGCTGAGCAGGGCGGGAACCAGGCTGGGGGCCTCTCACATGGGAGGCACGCTCCAGTTCAGCATGTGGGTCCACACGGGCTGGGGCCAGGACTCAATCCTCAGACCCCGGGTCTGCTAGGTAAGCAAGCGCTCAACCTTCTGAGCCATCCCGGCCTCCCCTGCACAGGTTTCTTTGGAAAGCGGGAGTTGTTCTGCCCTAGGGACAATCAGAAAAGAAGCACCCGGGGCTTAGGAGGTAGAAAGGAGAAGTGGGGGTAGGAAGCTTTCACAGGCAGCCTTGAAAGCCACGGACAGGACAGAAGCAGTTCTGGAAGGACACAGGATGGAGAGGCAGGCATGTGAAGGGGAGCTGTGGGAGGAGCCCAGGAGTGGGTCCCCCTGAGTTGAGGAGCATGGGCCGCAGCCCTATGGGTGACAGGAAAGCTTTGGAGAAGCCACCGAGGAGGGGCAGGCAAGAGGCAAATCCTCCTGCAGTTAGGCACGTTGAAGAAGAAAAATACAGGTGCCAACATCCTTTTCACCTCAAATGTCTTAGTGTATTTGCCCACTGGAGTCGCTCTGTCTCCTTTACCACTCGTGCCCAGCACCGTGCCTGTTTGTGGAGCGAATGCGACGCTGACACCCTCGGCTCAGCGTGGCCTTTCACTCTCCTGACATCTTATTAGCATCTCACACAGATCCCTGCAAGATTACAGCCAGGGATTCTTCAGAGCTGTCTGCTGGCCCTCCTTATTTATATATACAAAGAAGTTCAAAGAAGTCCTCCTGGAAAGGCTGGCCTAGTTTACTAGTGAGGTGACATCTGAGCAACCAAGATGCATTTGACTCTATTAGATCAAATGTAAAAATAAAATTAAAGTTAATTAAAAACTACGGCACACAGCTCCTTACAAAAACAGCTTTGCCGTGCATTCAGCAGCTTGCACAGCTGCAGTTAGGGGAGGCAGCGAGGTTTCAATAGCCTCAGCTACTGGTGGAAAGAGAGAACGTGGATAAAAGAAATCCACACATAATCAAAATAAAAAATCCTTTATTCTTTCTCTCCATTTCAACTTTGTCCCTCACACACTCTTGTGAGGATCTGTAAGGGGTCCTCAGATTTGTTTAATCTCTTTTCTGTCCTTCTCTACAGGTTGGGGTGCTAATAGGGGAAAGGAAGGAAGCAGCCTTCACTGAGAACTCACTGTGTGGCAGAACGGGCTGTGCAGACTACTGGTACCCCTGCGTCCTTTCTCTACCCTTTCCTGCACTGTTCTGTGCCCCAGGAGGCCAGCCTTTGGAGGGTATTATCAGTGCTCTTCCTTGCCCTCTCGCTTCTGGTTGGATTTAGCCGGCAGGAGGCAGCAGCCTCAGAGGGTGGGAGAAAGAGGCTGGGGTGTCCCCCATCTGTCCTGCTAGCTGTGAGTTGGCGGTGGCTTCCTTCTTCCTAGAGCCACGGCGCCTGTTCAGGATGCTCTCCTACAGACAGTTCTCTCTGTAACTGCTCCCACGCCTTCCCTTTAGCCCAGGGATGGCAATGGTTCCTTGCTGTTGCTAATTCTGGGGTGCTGCAGCATCCCTTTTGGTTTCCTAAAACCCTGACCTTCATTAAACTGTCCTCAGTTACCCTTCCTGCCCCACATAGTGTCCTTACTTCCCAGAGCAAATAAGCCTCAAAGAGGATAACTGAGGGGCCTGTGGTCACAACTCTAACAATGGGCAGAACCGGAATCCCAAGCCAGGACCGTCCAACCCTAAAGTTCAGAGATCTGACAACTTAATTATATCACCGAGAAACTAAAGTAATCAGTGAGAATTTGCAAAATGGTACCAACTGCAAAAGAACAATTTGAATGTTTCAATTCAGAACTGAGACGATTAGAAAGCTGGGTCTTTAAGACTGTCCATGACAGTTGAGTCTATAGATCCGGTAGAAATCACACCTTTACCCACTACTTTGCCTCTTGGATTCCAACTCCTAAAGGTCTTGCTCCTGGACTCTGGCCCCTGTAGATTTCATGACTTCCACAGGGCGATTGGGCTTCTGGGCACTGGGCTTGGGAGTGAGAAGGAAGCTCAGTTAGGTAACCAAACAACCTTCTCTGTCTTCATTCATCCATCTATGTGGTCATTTCACATTTACTAAGGGACTGTTCTGTTCCAGGCCCTGTAGGGCTACCAAGATGCTTAAGGCATGGCAGGATAGGCAGACACATCAAAAGGTGACTGTCATACACTATAGAAAGAGATCTCACAGCGGAGGTCACCAGCCCTAGCCAGAATCAATGGCAAAGTCTTCCTAGAGAAAGCAAGCCTTGAGATGCCTTTTAAAGGGTGATTAGGAGTTAATGTGGTAGGGTATGGGCGGCAGAGAGAGTCCAGGCAGGAGAGGTAGCGTGAGAAGACTGATGTGCATAGCATGCCAGAGTCAGCATTTCCAAGCACAGGATGCATCCAGGTGGGAGGAGGTGGGCTGGAAAGGCACACAAGGACCAGTCATCATGGGCCTTGTTCAGTGTACTAAGGAAGCAGGCCCAAGTCATGAGACTAGGGACTAGGATCTAGGCAGCCTAGAAGTCTCAAGAACTGGATGCGAGGGGAAGCCAGGATGGCTCAGTGGGTTAAGCACTCACTTTGCAGCCCCAGGGACCAAGGATCGAATCCCGGCCCCGGCCCGTGCAGACCCATATGCTGAACTGGGGAGTACCCCCAGTTCGGTTCTCACTGGGGTGAGACCCTGGCCCAGTTCCTGCCCTGTGCAGCCCTGTGCCTACCTGTATAATGAAACTGTGTGCAAAAACCAATGATGTACAACTATGGAGACTGCTCTGGGCCCTCCCCCTTCTCTCTGTCTCTGTATCTCTCTCTCTCTCTCTCTCTGTCAAAAAAAAAAGCAGAGAAAAAAGAAACTAGAACTGGATGCGATCTCCCAAAGGGTGTTTGTTCCTTCTTAAAGAATTTATTTACAATGTTTCAAACCTACTCATAAGGAAAGAGGATAGTTCAGTGAATCTCTAGAGACCTGTCACCCAGGATGCTATTCCTTAATCTCCTTCAGTTCCAGGTCATTTGGACCTGGAGTGCTCACCACGCCACAGGCGCAAAGGCCCTCAATTGGAAGAAGAGGGCAGTGGGAGGGGTCAAGGGCCAGCTGGCAGAACACCAGCCAGGGTGCTCCCTGAAGCCTGCCAGCAACCACGGCAAGTGAATACTGATCACTTGCTTCTGTTTACCTGCACCTAGAGGGGTGGTGAGCAAAAGCATACAGCTAATGCAATGGAAGTAATGCAAGAAGAGCTGACACATGGCTTTAGCAAACGGCTACCAGACCATCTGCCAGGGAGGCCGAGCCTCCTCAAGCAGAGGCTTCTGGAATCAAAGAGAATACACAGGCTAGCATGTCATGCAGAATTCCCACCTGACCATCATCAAGGCCACTGCTCAAGAAGAAACGCTTCAAACTAAACTTGAGGCCAGAAAGTACCCTGATTCCACAAATGCTATTATGCGGACTCATCACAGATTGTGTGGTTTCAATTAGAAGTGTTGAGATACTGGCAAATGTTCAAAAGGCATGCCATCTGAGACTCCACAGCACCGTGGGTGCAAACAGCCTGGGTGAGGAGAGCCTGCTCATGTGGAATGTTCAAGACTTTTTCCTGCAAACACCTGGGAGGTGAGGGGTCACTCAATTCATGGCACAGACAGGGTGGACAGAAGATCTGGTGTTATCCCCTTGCATTAAAGAGGAGAGAGGTTTGGTGGCTTGTTTGTGCTTAGGTGGAAAAGGTTCTGGAGTCAGACAAGTCCGTCTCTCTATCAGGTACGAAGGGTGAGACTTTGGTCATGATGCTACTTATCTGAGCCTTGGTTTCCTCCTGCATCAAATGCGGAAACTATATGCCCTGCAGGCCTATAGGAAAGATGAGACAACTTAATGTACCTTGACACCAATACAAGTGACCTGGTATAAACTGGCTGCTCCGAAAACATTTACCTGCTTCTCTTTTCCTGTCTCCCCAGGCTAGTAGGTAGCAGGGCCTACATCTGAATCCAAGTCTTTGCAAAGCCAAAGGTTAACGCTCTTTAGCAACTCCATACAACTTCTCTCCCTGTGCGGGCAAGAACCAGGACAGGGCAGTATTTCACAAGGGTCAAGTTTGCTATAAGCAAAAGTGGCCTTGGCTTGTCAAACATGTCTCCAAATGTGAGAAGTTTCCTGCCTGTATCTCTAAATCCTATCAGGCTCTTGCACCAGGGAATCTTTACTGGCAGTGACTCCATTAAATACCAATAGATGGCCGGGCTCTGGAGCACAGCGCATAATCCTTGTCTGCTAACGGAGCCAGGGGCGTAGGCAGACAGTTATTTCAGACTCAGGGAGAGCCGCTGTCATTTTTAAGCAAATGTCCCCACTGTCTCTCCAGCTCCTAGAATGATGGATCTGTCACTTATTCATGTGAGCTGCCTGCCTACTTCTTAGGCAGCCAGATCATCTTCATGCTCATCTGACCGGAAACATGCCCAAGATGAGCAGTCTGAAGCTGAGTGTCAGTCCTGCCTTTACCATCCACATGCTGTGTGGCCAGGGATGGTTTCATCACTTCTCTGGTCCATTCCAAAATGGTGATAATCAAAGCTATTTGGTCTACAAATACAGACTACCTATACTGTGCTAGGCCTTGTGCTCAGTACTGGGAATGTGATTAAGATGTATTGCCTGGCTTGGGTGAGCTCATAGTTCTAAAAGGAGCTGGACAGAAGTAGGCATGCAATACTGAGGACACTATACACCTGTGCAGACAACAATGCACAGGTTAGCTGAAGACTGAATAAATTAAAGGTTATAAACTGCAGACTACTATTCAAAGGTAAACTAGTATTCATTCACCTATCCATTCATATACTCTTTCATCCATCTATTCATCCAATTCAACAACAAATACTTAGTGTCTACTATGTACTAAGGAATAGGCATTGGACATACATCAGTAAACAGAAGAAAATACCCAACTTTCTCATAAAATTCACCTATTTATCCATCCATCCATCCATCATTTAATAATACAATCACCCATTAATACAATCACCAAGTATCCATCAAATACCTACTACATACTCACCACTGCACTAGGCACTAGGAAAAAATTAAAAGAGAAAAGAAGTAAGAACTATCCTCTGTTGTCCTGCACTATCGTTACCCAGACAAGATACCCGGCTCTGTGCGGTCTCTTACGCCCACATCTCACATCCACTGGTGAAATCCCTCTGTGACGCAGGAAGTGGTTAAGGATGAGATTAGAGAGACAGCTGAGCATTATCAAGTGGAGGGCTATGGGGGACTGGAAGGCAGTGGCTTCATGTGGAGGACTGGGTATTTTCTGGAGACTGAACAAACAGTGTGCTTCACACATAGTTACGCAACTGTTTCTGAAGCAAGAGTAGATGCTGTGACATATAAAATACATTTTCATTAAGGGCATCACAACTGGTAATAACTTTCCTTTTTTTCGCTTTTCTTTGTGTGTGTGTGTGAATTGATAGTGACTTTCAATCATTTCATAACATCAGGATTGGAAGACAGTGAGTGAGGCACCAATGAACATTTTAGGAGGCACTCTCAAGTGCTGACCCTGCACAGGTACAACCCTGATAGTGAGGGCCTCCTTAAATTTTACTCCGGGTGCCTCACCTATATCACAACATTGTAGGCAGCATGATACAAGCAGCCCTTCAATGAACACATTCTTAGTGCCTGGCAATATGCTTAGCATTTGCAATACATGGCAATTATCTTACTATAGTAACCTTATAAAATAGATGTGCTTCACCCACTTTATAGGAGAGTAAACTGAGGCTATAGAAAGTATATGCTTATTTAAGTTCATAGAATCAGGATATTCACAGAATTCAGCTCTGCCTGTTCTCTGAAGAGAGAGCCCTGCAAGGTGGAGCATATGACGTGTCCTCCTTATGTCCCAGTCAGGATGCAGCTGAGTGCCTCGTGTGGCAAGCACACAATTGTGGGATCACCACCTGCTTTAATTCAGCCCCCCTCTCTTTCCTCTCCAGGTAGCTCACCTCTAGGTGCCGGCTCAAGGCTTCCCAAGGCTGCCCCTCCTTATCACCAGAGGGTCCCCCCTCCATCCCTGGGAACCCTGATTCTGACATGGCTTGAGGCTCTCGTCCGGACCCCAACCCAGATAATACCCAGTCCAGCTCTGAGATACTTGCTCACTTTCTCCAAAAGCACCTCAACCAAAGGAACAACTGGGCTCTAAAAATGATGTTTTCGTGAGTCTGGCATGCTCGTTTCTTTGAAGCAGAGAAAAAGAACAGGGAGAAACGGAAGCCACTTCTAGAGGTGGTGACGACGGGGGCACGGAGGTTCTGTGTTCCTATTGGCCTTGGCCTGGTATGTGGAGAGGAAGGCCTTCCAGTGGGTAATTTCTGACACGAGCCGTGCAGACTGGGTCTGGGCATAGAAACACCCTGGGCCATACCACGCCCTCTGCTGAACCGTATGCCCAAAGCCTTCCCAGCCTGAGTTGGAGCATAATGTCATCTGACCATGGACCTCTGCAAGGAGCTGACAGAGGGGCCTTCATGTTTCTGTGGTGGGGGGAGCTGTAGGATTCTACCCCTGTCTCAGGGCCTGTGGAACAGACATCAATTAGGCACCAACTGTCTTCCTGACCTTGTGCCAAGGTCTGCTCCCATGCATCCTTTCATTTAGTGCTCACCATAATCCCATGAAGTGTTAGGAAAAATGGGTCTGGGTTTCTTCTTGGGGTGATACAAATGTCCTAAAATTGATTGTGATGACAGTTTCACAACACTGCGAATCGACTGAAATCCACTGAAAAGTACTCATACATAGTATGCTTTAGAAATTATATTTCAGTAAAGCTGTTACCAAAAAGAGAGAAGAGAGGAGAGGAAAGGAGGGGAGGGGAGAGGAGGGGGGCATTAGGGGAGTGGAGGGGAGGAGAGGAGGAGAGGAGAGGTCAGGAGAAGTCGAGAGCAGAGGAGAGGAGAGAAAAGGAGATGAGAGGCGGGGAGGGGCAGGGAGGGGAAAGGAGAGAAGAAAAGATGTATCACTAAGGAAATTATTTAAATTCATATTTCCTAACTCAAGGTCTGAGTCTGTTACTAAATAAAATGCAGTTTTTGCTCCCAAGTTTATTTTCTAATAGGAAAGACAATCTAGATATTCAAATTATTTAAAATGCAAGACAGTGCAGGATAAAAGCTCTATGGGAGATTTAAGCAGGTACACAGGGGTTTGTCAGAACCAGCTTGTGTAGGTCATGATTTATGGTCTTCTAAGATGCTCTGGTTGCAGATTCTCTGCCCAGCTTCCCCGTAAGTATACATCAGATCATGTGTCCCTCTCTAGAACTGAGGGGCAAATCACAATAATCCAACCCCAATAGAGTTATATGCTTATGATATGCCAGCCAGACACTCTTCTAAGGGCTTACTCCCCACCACAACCTTCTAAGGTAGGCACTATTATCGCATTCAGACTTGAAGGCCAGAAAAATGACGTTAACTCACCAGAGGTCAGACAGCGAGTAAGTGGCAGAGTTGGGGTCTCGGCCTTGGTTTTCTGGCTGGAGCTAATACACCCTCTACATACATGGCTACTGGGTTCCCTTGGATCCTGTGTCATTACCACTGCCTCTGTTCTGCGCTCTCCCTCCCTGAGACCTAAATTCTGCAAGGCTGCCAGGGTTGGAGTTACCTTTGTGTTGAGTGGCTGATTTAGAGTAGGAAGGAATGTGGACTAAGAAAAAACACAGGGGAGGGAAG
>PVKE010008605.1:0-47213 GCA_004027555.1 Craseonycteris thonglongyai
GATTCTTTCAGTCTGACTTATTTCACTTAATAAGATGGTCTCTAGGTCCATCCATGTTGTCACAAATGACTGTATTTCATCATTTCTTATCGCTGAGTAGTATTCCATTGTGTAAATGTACCACGTCTTCTTTATCCAGTCATCTATCGAAGGGCACTTCAGTTGTTTGCATGTTCTGGCCACTGTGAACAGTGCTGCGATGAACATGCGGGTACAGACATCTTTGCAGATTAAGGTTTTCAGGATTTTTGGGTAGATACCCAGTAGAGGGATTGCTGCGTCATATGGTAATTCCATTCTTAATTTTTTGAGGAATCTCCATACAGCATTCCGTAGTGGTTGTACCAGTTTACATTCCCACCAGCAGTGTATGAGGGTTCCTTTTTGTCCACAGCCTCTCCAGCACTTGTTATCCCTTGTCTTGTTGATTATAACCATTCTAGCAGGTGTAAGATGGTATCTCATTGTGGTTTTTATTTGTACCTCCCTATGGTGACCTCTTTAAATAAGCTTAGAAGCCTTTCTTTCTCTTGAATTGTTTGGAATAGTTGGAGAATAGGTGTTTGTTGGATGCTTGATGATTGCTGATTCAATTTAATTAGTAGTAACTTGTTGGACTATCGTTTCTTTTTCTTTCAGGCTTGGAAGATTTTATGTTGCTAGGAGAATTTTCATTTAGCCCAGATTGTCCAAATTTTTTGGTGTATAGTTGCTGGTAGCATTTTCTTGTTTGTTTGTTTGTTTGTTTATTTACTTCTGTGGTGTCCATTGACACTTCTCTTTTATTTCTAATTTTTTTTAAAATTTGACTCCTTTATCATTTATTTTTTTTTGATGAGCCAGGTTAAAGGTTTGTTAATTTTGTTTAATTAAAAAAAAAAAAAGGAGGAAGAAAGATGGCAGCATGAGAGGAGAACCCTGATAACAGCCTGGAAAGGGACTTATGATAAGGTGACCAGACATCCCGCTTTTGGCGGGACAGTCCCGATTCTTAACAATTTGTCCTGCATCCTGCGGCATTTTAAAAAAGTCCCGATTTTTGGAAAGAATGCACGACAAGCTAGGGAACAGCAGGAGATAGACCAAATTTTTAATCAAGAACCCCCTCACCCCCAGTCAATGGTGTCCTGCTTTACCAATGTTAAAATCTGGTCACCTTAACTTATGAACAAAGGGGAATCCACAAGGGAAACAGAGAAGCTCCCTCTTCTGTGAGAACCACACAATGCAGAACAACACCCAAAGGTTAGAGGAAAAAGGGGAGAGTGGCAGAGGAAAGGGGTAAGAGCAGTTCGGGGACAGGGATGCAGAGCGTAGCCTGGGGCTGGCAAAAACAAAGGGAGATTGGGGGACCATGGTCAAAGTGGCGCTGGATTGAGGGCGGGCTGGAAGCCGAGACCTAAGGAGCGCTGAAGCTCCTCAGGAATGTGGACAATTTAACATCCAAACCCAAGGGGCTGCATTCGGAGCCCTAATCAGATCATGGAGCCTGAGGTGGAACAGGGACTGTGGAGCAGGGCAGTTGCACTTCCCAGCGGGTGGGGTGAGAGCAGGGAATCAGCCCACAGAAGCTCGGCACCCCTGATTTATGGAGGAGATTGACTGTGAGGGAACACCTTTAGAAAACGGGGCTCTCAGAGTGAGGGCTGCAGCTACATTAGACATGCTTAGAGTGAATCCAGCGATCTTAGGAACTCTGCAGAGCTGCAGGCCTAGTGTGGCTGCCTGCCCAGCCTTGGCCAAGCCCCACAGGCTCACAGACTCGCAGACGTGATTAAAGGGAGACAGCCAGAGCTGCTCACCCTGCCCTCGACAACTGCACAGCTGCTGCTGGCTCGCAGACTTGATTAGCTGCTTGCCCCACCCACGCACAACTGCAGAGCTGCGGCCAGCAGACACAATTAGAAGGAAAAAGCCCAAGCTGTGCACCCCGCCCACACCCTGCCGGTCTGCCACCCTGGCTGCTGGCTCACAGACATGGTTCAAGGGGTTAGAGGGGAGAAAGCCCAAGCTTCTCGCTCTGCCAGCACTGAACCACCAGCCTCCCTGCACACAGAGGAACCTGCTATTGTGTCTCAGTCCTGCCCTAACTCCTACCCACATGCTTCCACCCCCAGAACGACACCTTCACTACACTGCCTTCTAACGGCTAAAACTGCAACCTAAAAAATAGCCCCAAGGCACAGAACTGACTGCTGCCCCAAACCTTCTCCCAAAATCTCCTCCTCCCACAACTGAGAAGCCCACCTGATAGGGAAACCCTCAGTGGGAAATCATACTCATGCACAAAGGAAAGAGAACCACAGCACACACAATGCACACCTCAGAATCCAAAGCCCCTCCAGAAGATCAGGGGCATTCTTTAGTAAAGGACCTTGCACACTTGAATCAAATCTAAGTGAAAGAGAATTAAGGGCTGCAATAATTAAGACACTCAGGGAGCTCACTCAATGCTGGCAAAGTACCCAGACACAGTTAAATGACCTCAACAAGAAATTTTCTGAGCAAACTGAGTACTTTGCCAATAAAAATGAGAAGTTAGAGCAGATCTAAAAGGAACTCCTTGAAATGAAAAGAGTCATTGGAGAGATGAAAAAAGAACTGACCAGCCTGGGAAACAGGGCTGACCAGCTAGAGGAAAGGATGAGTGAAATCGAAGATAGAAACATGGACAGAAACATGGATAGAAACAGAGGGAATAAGAAAGGGAAATGAGAATCAAGAAAAATGAAAGAGCTTTACAAGAACTCTCTGACTCCGTCAGAAAAACAATATTAGAATAATAGGGGTACCAGAAGGAAGCAAGATGAAATCTTCTCAGAGTCTACTAAAACACATAGTGGATGAAAATTTCCCAAACCTGTGGAAAGAACGATTGCCTCACATCCAAGAAAAAAACAGAAGCCCCAACTTCCTAGATCCTAGCAGATCTTCTCCAAGGCACATTGTTCTGAAGATGGCAAAAACCAAACACAAGGAAAGAATCCTCAAGGCTGGCAGGGAAAAACAAAATATAACTTTCAAAGGAAAACCTATCAGACTGTCACCAGACTTCTCAGCAGGAACTCTGCAAGCCAGGAGGGAGTGGACTCCAATCTTCAAAATCCTAAAAGAGAGAAATTTCCAATCAAGAATTAATTATCCAGCAAAATTAACCTTTAGATATGAAGGAGGAATTAAGGCCTTTACAGATATACAGAAGCTTAGAGAATTCTCCAGCTCAAAACTGACACTCCAAGAAATACTGAAGGAGGCTATTCGACTTGAATCAAAAAATCAAAATAAATGGAGAAAAGTTGGGACAACAAAAAAATAAAAGGGAAAGAAGAAATGGATACTGGATATTCTCTTATATCAATCATTACCCTGAATGTAAATGGACTGAATTCACCAATAAAGAGGCACAGGGTAGCAGACTGGATCAAAAAACAAAATCCAACCATATGCTGCCTACAAGAGACACACCTCAGCCACACGGACAGACATAGTCTCAGGGTAAAAGGATTGGAAGCAATATTCCAGGCAAATGGCAGTCAGAGAAAAGCTGGAGTGGCCATACTGATTTTTGATGAAAAAGACATCAGGATAAAAAAAAACAATAAGACATAGACATGGTCATTACATCTTGATAAAAGGGACAATACACCAAGAAAACATAACACTCATCAATATATATGCCCCCAATCAGGAAGCACCAAAATTTATAAAGCAAATGCTAACAGAACTAAAAGGAGATTTTGACAAAAACACAATTATAGTAGGGGACTTAAACAGCCCCATGACAACATTGGATAGATCATCCAAGCAGAAAATAATTAAGAAAATTCAGCTTTAAATAATACATTGCATGAAATGGACATAATTGACATTTACAGGTCATACCACCCTACAACAAAGGGCTATACATTTTACTCTAGTGCACATGGAACATTTTCAAGGATAGACCATATCCTGGAACTTAAATCCAACCTCACCAAATTGAAGGGCATCCAAATCATACCAAGTGCATTTTCAGACCACAAAACGTTGAAACTAGAGATCAATTGCAAAAGATCAAGTGCAGAGAGAACCACATATATATGGAGATTGAACAACATGCTATTAAAAAGTGCTATTAAAAAGGTCAAAGAGAAAATAAAACAAGAGATTAAAAATTTGTAGAAACTAATGACAATAAAAACACGACGTACCAAAATTTCTGGGACACAGCGAAAGCAGTATTAAGAGGGAAATTTATATCGTTACAGGCCTATCTCAAGAAACAAGAAAAACTACAAGTAAACACTCTCACATCTCATCTCATAGAGCTAGAAAAAGAACAGAGGTCCCCCAAAGCCTGCAGAAGAAAAGAGTTAACAAAAATCGAAGCAGAACGTAATGAAATTCAGAATAGAAAAACAATAGATAAAATTAAAGCCACTAAGAGCTGGTTCTTTGAAAAAATCAATAAAATCGACAAACCACTGGCTAGGTTCACCAAAGGGCAAAGAGAAAAATCTCATATCCAGAACATGGGATGATAGGGGAAAGATTACAACTAATGCTGCTGAAATACAAACAATCATAAGAGATTATTATAAAAGACTCTGCGCCAACAAATTTGACAACCTAAGGGAAATGGACAAATTTCTAGAAACATATAGTTTACCTAAACTGAACCAAGAAGATTTGGATAACCTAAACAGACCAATCAACAATACAGACCTTGAAACAATTATCCAAAAATTGCCCAAAGGCAAAAGATCTGGACCAGACGGCTTTACCAATTTATTCTACCAATCTTCCAAAGAAGAACTAATGCCCATCCTCCTCAAACTACTCCAGAAAAATCAAGGGAAGGCAGTTCTACCCAACTCTTTCTATGAAGCTAATATCACCCTAATACCAAAAAACGGGGAAGACAATACCAAATAAAAAGACTATAGGCCAATCTCACTGATGAACACTGATGCAAAAATCTTAAATAAAATTTTAGCTAACAGAATACACCAATGCATTAAAAAGATTATTCACCATGACCAAGTGGGATTCATCCCAGGGGCAAAAGGATGGTTCAACATATGCAAATCAATCTATGTAATCCAGCACATAAACCAAACAAAAGATAAAAACCACATGATTATCTCAATTGATGCAGAAAAAGCATTCGACAAGATACAACACCCATTTACGATAAAAAACACTGAATAAAATGGGAATTGAAGGAAAATATCTCAACATAATAAAAGCCATATATGGTAAACACTCAGAAAATATTACTCTGAATGGGGAAAAGCTGAAGCCTATTTTCTTAAAATCAGGAACAAGACAGGGATGCCCCCTGTCACCACTCCTATTCGACATAGTTTTGGAAGTTCTAGCCAGAGCAATCAGACAAGAGAAAGGAATAAAAGGTATTAGAATTGTGAGAGAAGAATTTAAACTGTCACTCTTTGCAGATGACATAATCCTGTATATAGAAAACTTTAAAGACTCTATCAGAAATCTATTACAAATAACAGACAAATACAGTAAAGTCGCAGGCTACAAAATCAGTGTCCCAAATTCAACTGCATTTTTGTATGCCAACAATGAAACTTCAGAAAGAGAGATGAGAAGATCCATTCCCTTTGCCATTGCAAACAAAAAAATGAAATACGTAGGAATAAATCTAACAATAAACATCAAGGACTTATACACGGAAAACTATAAGACACTCTTAAAAGAAATTAAAGAGGACACAAAGAAATGGAAAGACTTTCCATGCTCATGGATTGGAAGAATCAACATAGTTAAAATGGCCATACTCCCCAAAGCAATATACAGGTTCAATGCCATTCCCATCAAAATCCCACAGTCTTTTTTTCAAGAAATAGATTAAAAAAATCATCAAATTTGTATGGAACCACAAAAGACCACCAATTGCGAAAGCTATCCTAAGAAAGAAGGATAAAGCTGGGGGCATCTCACTGTCTGACTTTTATCTGTACTACAAAGCCTCAATAATCAAAACAGCTTGGTACTGGCAGAAAAACAGGCACACAGACCAATGGAACAGAGTTGAAAACCCAGAAATAAATCCACAAATTTTTGGACAGATTATTTTTGATAAAGGATCGAGAGATATACAGTGGGGAAAAGAAAGCCTCTTCAGTAAATGGTGCTGGGAAAATTGGAAAACCACATGCAAAAGGTTGAATGTGAACTGTGATCTCTCACCATATACCAAAATTAACTCAAAATGGATTAAAGACCTCCAAATGAGAAAGGAAACAATAAATTGCATAGAAGAAAACATTGGCACTAAACTTATAGACCTGGGATTCAGGGAGGACTTTATGAATCTGACCTCATTGGCAAGGGAAGTAAAAGCACAAATAAACAAATGGGATCTTATCAAGCTAAAAAGCTTCTGCACTGCAAAGGAACCCATCAACAAAGCAAACAGGCAACCAACCAACTGGGAGAAAATATTCGCAAACAATGCCTCTGATAAGGGGCTAATATAAAAAATATACAAAGAACTTGTACAACTCAACAAGAAAAAAACAAGCAATCCAATTAAAAAGTGGGCAGATGACCTTAACAGACACTTCTCTCATGAAGACATACATATGGCCAACAGATATATGAAAAAATGCTCCACTTCACTAGCAATTAGGGAGATGCAAATAAAACCACAATGAGATACCATCTTACACCTGTTAGAATGGCTATAATCAACAAGACAAGGGATAACAAGTGCTGGAGAGGCTGTCGAGAAAAAGGAACCCTCATACATTGCTGGTGGGAATGTAAACTGGTGCAACCACTATGGAAGGCTGTATGGAGATTCCTCAAAAAATTACGAATGGGAAGGCTGTATGGAGATTCCTCAAAAAATTACGAATGGAATCACCATATGATCCAACCATCCCTCTACTGGGCATCTACCCCAAAAACCTGAAAACCTTAATCTTTAAAGATGTTTGTACTCACTTGTTCATTGCAGCACTGTTCACAGTGGCCAGAACATGGAAACAACCAAAATGCCCTTCGATAGATGACTGGATAAAGAAGATGTGGTACATTTACACAATGGAATACTACTCAACAATAAGAAATGATGAAATACAGTCACTTGTGACAACATGGATGAACCTAGAGACCATCTTATTAAGCGAAATAAGTCAGACTGAAAGAACCAGGTAACATATGACCTCACTTATAGGTGGAATATAAAGCTGAAAGTAACAAAGACACAGAGACCTATGGACACACTCGATAGCTTGGTGTTTTCCTGAGATAAGGAGAGGAGGGGGGAAGGAGAGAGGGAGAGGAGGTGGGAAAGGGTACCAGCATTATGGACACACTCAATGGTTTGTTGTTTACCTGGAGCGGGGGGAGGAGGTGGGGAGGGGGAGTAGTGGGCGGAGGTGGGAGTGGGCATGGGATGTATGGTGATGGAAGGAAAGCTGATTCTAGGTGGTGGGCACATGGTACGATGCATGAATGATGTGATGTGGACTTGTACATCTGGAAACTATTTAAAGGTTGCCAACCAATGTCACCCTATTAAATTTAACAATAAAAAAAAATAGAAAAGAAAATTAAAAAAAAATGGAACACTACACGAAAGAACAACGCATTTTCATGGCTGAGTAATAAAAATTTACAATTTTTAATTATAAAAAAAAATAAAGAAAAAATAAAGCTCTTGATTTTATTAATTATTTGTATCATTTTTTTAGCATTTATTTTGTTTATTTTTGCTCTCATTTATAATATTTTCTTATATGTACTCACTTTGGGCTTTCTTTGCTTTATTGTTTTAGTCATCATAGGTGCAAAGTTATATTGTTAATTCAAAATTTTTCTTGTTTGTTGAGATGAGCCTGGATTGCTATAAATTTTCCTCTCTGGACTGCTTTTGCTGTGTCCCATAAATATTGGGTTGCTGTCTTTTAATTTTCATTTGTTTCAATGAATCTTTTGATTTCATCACTGTTTTCATTTTTTTTATCCACTCATTACTTAGTAGCATATTATTTAGTCTCCATGAGTTTGTGTGTTTTAGAGGTTTTTTTTCTTATACTTGAATTTTAGTTTTATACCTTTGTTGTCAGAGAAGAAGATGCTTTATATTATTTCAAGCTTCTTAAATTTATTGAGACTTGTTTTGTGACCTAACATATAGTCTACCTTGGAAAATGTTATATTTGCATTTGAAAAAACATGAGTATTCTGCTGCCTTAGGATGATACGCTCTAAAATTTTAAATTAAATTTACCTGGTCTAGTGTGACATTCAAGGCTACTCTTCTCTTGTTAATATTTTGTCTAGAAGATCTGTATGTATATTAGTGTCAGTGTAGTATTAAAATGTCTACTATGATTGTGTTATTATTAATCACTTCCTTTATATTGGCTAATCTTTGTTTTATGTATATAGTTATTCCTATGTTTGCTGCATAGGTGTTTACTAGGGCTCTGTCTTCCTATTTGATTTATCCCTTTATCATTGTATAGCATCCTTCTTTTTGTCTCTTATTATATTTTCTGTTTTAATGTCTATTTTGTTCAATGTAAGTATTACTACCTCAGCTTTTTTCTCATATCCATTTGCACAAAATACTTTTTGTAATCCCTTTACTTTCAGTCTGTATATTTATTTTGATCTGAGGTGGGTCTGTTGTCAAGATCATATGCATGGATTTTGTTTTCTTATCTATTTACTTACTTTATGTCTTTTGATTGGAGAATTTGATCCATTTACATTTAAAGTGATTATTAATAGGTACCTAGTTATTGCCATATTATTATTTATATATGTGTTTTTATCTCTCCTTGCCCTCTTTTTATTTTTTAATTTTTAAAATTTTTGAAGATTTATTTGATTGTTTTTGACAGAGAGACAGAGACAGAGAGAAGAGGGAGGGCCCAGAGCAGTCTCCATAGTTGTACATCATCAGTTTTCAACATGGTTATTCTTTTTATTTTTAAAGAAATTCTTTTAATATTCCTTGTAATACTGACTTGATGGTAATAAATTTTTTTAGCTTTTTTGTTTGTTTGTTTGTTTTCTGGGATTCTTTTCATTGCTTCTTTGATTTTTAAATGATAACAGTGCTGGGTAGAGTGGTCTTTCTTTTAGACTCTTGTTTTTATTTATTTATTTATTTATTTATTTATTTATTTATTTATTTATTTATTTATATTTATTTTAAACTTTTCTTGCCATTCCCTTTGGACATTCAAAGTTTCTGCCTAAAAATCAGCCCATAGTCTTATGAGAGCTCCCTTGTAAGTAACTAGTTGTCTTTCTCTTGCTGGTTTTAGGATTCCCTTTCTCTCTTTATACTTTGCATTTTAATTATGATGTGTCTTTGTGCAGGCCTGTTTGGGTTTATCTTGTTTGAAACTCTATACTTCCTGGGCTTATATGTCTATTTTTTTCACCAGTTTAGTGCAGTTGTCTGTCATTATTTTCTTAAATATGTTCTTGATCTCTTGCTCCCGCTCTTCTTCTGGTACCCCCATGATGTGAATGTTGTGATGATTAATGTTGTTCCCAAGGATTCTTAAACTATCTTTATATTTTTAATTCTTTTTTGTTTGTTTCAATTGGGTGTTCTCTGCTCCCTTGTCTTCTAAATCATTGATTTACTCCTCTGACTTATCTTACCTCCTATTTATTCTAGTGTAGTCATCATTTCAGTTATTATATTATTTATTTCTGACTGGTTCTTTTTTATTTTTTAGTGTTTTATTTTTTAATTACCTTGACATACAAGTATTATGTTAATTTGTGGCATACAACATAACAATGAGACATTTATATAACTTATAAAGTCTGATAAATCTGATACCCATCTCACACCATACATAGTTATTACAATAACTATACCTTACATTCTTGTGATTATTTCATAACTATGAATCCGTACTTCTTAATTTCTTCCCCCATTTAATCTTCCACTCTAGCCCTTTTCTCATCACCCCAACACATAAATTACCCATTTGATGTTATACATAGTTACTATAATATTATTGACTGTATTTCTTATGCTATACCCTATATCCCCATTACTACTTTGTAACAGCTAATTTGTACTTCTTAATCCCTTCTCCTTATTTCACCCACATCCCCAACTCTTTGCAACTATTTGGCAACTATCCAAGTTGCCAAGTTTTCTGTATTCATAAATTTGTTTCTGATTTGTTTGTTTATTTTTTTTTCTTTAGATTACACATATAGGCAAAATCAACTTTCATCCGTCTTTGTTTGCCTGACATGCCTTTCAGCACACTATACTCCATGTCTTTGATTGAAACTTATAATCTATTTAAATGGAAAGTAACTATTGACAGGTATGTAGCTATTGGCATCATTCATGCCTGTACCCCTGCCCCCTAATCCTCCTGTCTTAGAGAAGTCCCTCTAACATTTCTTGAATATTTTCTATCTTTCCCTTCTGGCTTGAAAAGTTTCTGTTGAGAAATCAGCTGACAGTTTTATGGGCACTCCCTGAAAAGTTACTAGTTGTTTCTCTCTTGCTGCTCTTCAGAGTCTTTTTCTTAAACGTTTGCTGTTTTATTATAATGTGTTTTGGTGTTGGCCTGTTTAGGTTCATGTTGTTTGGGACTCTGTGATTCCTGGACTTGTATGTCTATTTTCTTCACCAGGTTAAGGAAGTTTTCACTTATAAGTTTTTAAAATAAGCTCTCAATCTCTTACAATTTCTCTTCTCCTTCTTGTACCCCTATGTTGCAAACTTTACACTTAATGTTGTCCCAGAGAAATATTAAAATATCCTCATTTTTTAAGATTATTTTTTTGTTGTTGTTCTGATTGTGTATTTTCTGTTACCTTGTCTTCTAAGTCACTGATTTGAGCCTTTGTTTCATCTAGTCTTGTGATTCCTTCTATTCTATTCTTCATTTCAGTTACTGTATACTCTATTTCGATTTGGTTTCTTTCTATGGTTTCTATGTCCTTTATTCTTGCTATTTCATGCTGAAGTTTTCACAAAAATCTTTAAGTATCCTTATCACCATTGTTTTGAGCTCTGTCTCTGATAGGTTGTTTGCTTTCATTTTCTTTAATTTTTTTATTTTTTTCTGGAGTTATCTGCTGTTCTTTCATTTAGAACATATTCCTTTGTTTTTTTATTTTGGTTGCCTGTCTGCAGTTTTTTATTGTTTGTTTTATTTTATTTTTTACATATTATATAGATCTGCTATGTCTCCCAGTATTGCTGGGTAGTCTTATGTAGTAGGTGCCTTGTGGGCCACTGGCACAGTCTCTTTGGTTACATGTGCTAGGTGCTTCTATAGCTTCTTTTTGGTGCCAGCACTGTTCCTAGAGCTACACAGCAAAAGTCCCAGAGCACAAAGAGGCCAATTGCTGCCCACCTGGGGCCTGTGAACCCATCCAATAGTTTTCTAAGAAAGATTGCAATGCCAATGAGGTTGGCTATTCACCAGAGGAAGTGCCATTTCCATTGGTGAGTTGGGTGGTACAAGGTAGCAGTGAGCCAGCAGGGTGGAGCAAGCGAAGGTCACCACATCAGTCAGATTTGGCCATGTGTCTGTGTGGAGTAAAACACGGGAAAGGTGGTACCCTCCCCCCCCCGCCCCCCAGTTTGCTGCATGGGAGGAGGAACCAACTCAGGAAAATTGATTACCGTATTTCAACTCTTGTCCCAAAGCTACGTACCTCAGTCTGCCCCTCATCCCCTTATGTCTCCAATGCCCGGGAATCAATATCATTCTGCCAGAGCCCCAGGTGAGTGCCCATGAGTGAATGAGTTTGTGTGTGGACATTTCAAGAGGATGCCTGGGTTTCTTGCAGCTATCTGTCCCACCTGAATGGTGGGACTCCACAGTGTTTTTCAGACAAATGTTGTGGAGCTCTTTTTCCCAGCACCTGTACTCTGTACTGGGTAGCCTTGTGTGGGGTCACTCACTCTTTCTTTCTTATTTTTTTCTCTCTCAAGCATTTTATTTAATTATTTTTTCTTAATTTTATTGTTAAATTTATGGGGTGACATTGATTAGTAACAATTAGATAGTTTCCGGATGCAACAGTTCACGTCACATCACCCATGCATCGCATTATATGCCCATGACTCAGAATCAGCTTACCACCATATATCTGGTGTCCACTCCTGCTTTCTCCCTACCACAAATATACCTCCCCCCTCCTCCTCTTTCCTCAGGTAACCACCAAACTATTGAGTGTGTCCATAAGGCTGGTGCCCACTCCCACCTCCACTCCCCACTATTCCTCCTCCCCTTCCTTCAGTCAATCACCAAGCTATTGAGTGTGTCCATAGGTCTCTGTGTCTTTGTTCCTTTCAGTTTTATAATCCACCTATAAGTGAGGTCATATGTTTCCTGACTCTTTCAGTCTGACTTATTTTGCTTAATAAGATGGTCTCAAGATCCATCCATGTTATCACAAATGAGTGTATTTCATCTTTTCTTATTGCAGAGTAGTATTCCATTGTGTACCACATCTTCTTTATTCAGTCATCTAACAAAGGGCATTTTGATTGTTTCCATGTTCTGGCCACTGTGAACAGTGCTGCAATGAACATGCAGGTACACACATCTTTGCAGATTAAGGTTTTCAGAATTTGGGGGTAGATACCCAAAAGAGGGATTGCTGGGTCATTTGGTAATTCCATGCATAATTTTTTGAGGAATCTCCATATAGCCTTCCATAGTGGTTGTACCAGTTTACATTCCCACCAACAGTGTATGAGGGTTCCTTTTCTCCACAGCCTCTCCAGCACTTGTTATCCCTTGTCTTGTTGATTATAGCTATTCTAAGAGGTGTAAAATGGTATCTCATTGTGGGTTTTATTTGCATCTCTCTAATTGCTAGTGAAGTGGAGCATTTTTTCATATATCTGTTAGCCATATGTATGTCTTCATGAGAGAAGTGTCTGTTAAGATCATCTGTCCATTTTTTAATTGGAATGCTCGTTCTTTTCTTGTTGAGTTGTACAAGTTCTTTGTATATATTTTATATTAGCCCCTTATCAGAGGCATTATTTGCGAATATTTTCTCCCAGTTGGTTGGTTGCCTGTTTGCTTTGTTGATGGTTTCCTTTGCAGTGCAGAAGCTTTTTAGCTTGATAAAGTCCCATTCATTTATTTGTGATTTTACTTCCCTTGCCATTGAGGTCAGATTCATGAAGTCCTCCCTGAACCCCAGGTCTATAAGTTTAGTGCCAATGTTTTCTTCTATGCAATTTATTGTTTTCTTTCTTGTTTGGAGGTCTTTAATCCATTTTGAGTTAATTTTGGTGTATGGTGAGAGATCACAGTTTACATTCACCCTTTTCAATGTGGTTTTCCAATTTTCCCAGCACCGTTTACTGAAGAGGCTTTCTTTTCCTCGCTGTATAGTTTTTGATCCTTTATAAAAAATAATCTGTCCATGTATTTGTGGGTTTATTTCTGGGTTTTCAATTCTGTTCCATTGGTCTGTGAAACTGTTTTTCTGCCAGTACCAAGCTGTTTTGATTACTGAGGCTTTGTAGTACAGATAAAAGTCAGGCAGTGAGATGCCCCCAGCTTTATCCTTTTTTCTTAGGATAGCTTTTGCGATTGGTGGTCTTTTGTGGTTCCATACAAATTTGATGATTCTTTTATCTATTTCTTGAAGAAATGGCTGTGGGATTTTGATGTGAATGGCATTGAATCTGTACATTGCTTTGGGGAGTATGGACATTTTAACTATGTTGATTCTTTCAATCCATGAACATGGAATGTCTTTCCATTTCTTTATGTCTTTTTTAAATTCTTTTAACAGTGTTTTATAGTTTTTAGTGTATAAGTCCTTCACGTTCTTTGTTAGATTTATTCCTAGGTATTTCATGTTTTTTTTGCAATGGCAAAGGGAATGGATCTTCTCATCTCTCTTTCTGAGGTTTCACTGTTGGCATATAAAAATACAGTTGATTTTGGGACATTGATTTTGTAGCCTGCGACTTTACTGTATTTGTCTGTTATTTTGTAATAGATTTCTGATAGTGTCTTTAGAGTTTTCTATATACAGGATCATGTCATCTGCAAAGAGTGACAGTTTAACTTCTTCTCTCTTGATTCTAATACCTGTTATTCCTTTCTCTTGTCTGATTGCTCTGGCTAGAACTTCCAGAACTATGTCGAATAGGAGTGGTGACAGGGGGCATCCCTGTCTTGCTCCTGATTTTAGGAAAATAGGCTTCAGCTTTTCCCCCATTCTGTATAATGTTTGCTGAGGATTTGTCATATATGGCCTTTATTATGTTGAGGTACTTTCCTTCAATTCCCATTTTATTCAGTGTTTTTATCATAAATGGGTGTTGTATCTTGTCGAATGCTTTTTCTGCATCAATTGAGATAATCATGTGTTATTTATCCTTTGTTTGGTTTATGTGCTGGATTACATTGATTGATTTGCATATGTTGAACCATCCTTGTACCCCTGGGATGAATCCCACTTGGTCATGGTGAATAATTTTTTTAATGGATCGTTGTGTTCTGTTAGCTAAAATTTTATTTAAGATTTTTGCATCAGTGTTCATCAGAGATATTGACTGATAGTTTTTTTGTTTGTTTTTGTTTTTAAGATTTATTTTATTGATTTTTGACATACAGAGAGAAACAGAGACAGAAAGAGACAGAGAGAAAGGGGAGGTCCCAGAGCAGTCTCCACAGTTGACATTAGTTTTCCATATAATTTCACTCCACAGGTTGGTACAGAGCTGCGCAGGTCAGGAACTGGGCCAGGAGCCTTTCACATAGGCCCAGGCAAGAACTGTACTGGGGGCACACCCCAGTTCAGCACGTGGGTCCGCATAAGCTGGGGCTGGGATTCGATCCTCAGTCCCCGGGGATTCAAAGCTAGCGCTTAACCCGCTGAGCCATCCCAGCTTTCCCTAGTTTTTGTTTTGTTTTGTTTTGTTTTGTTTTTGGTATTGTCTTTTTCAGGTTTTGGTATTATGGAGATATTAGCTTCATAGAATGAGTTAGGTAGTATTGCCTCCTCCTGAATTTTCTGGGGTAGTTTGAGGAGGATGGACATTAATTCTTCTTTGAATGAGTGGTAAAACTCATTGATATAACCATCTGTTCTAGGACTTTTGCCTTTGGGCAGGTTATGGATAGTTGTTTCAAGTTCTGTACTATTGATTGGTCTATTTAGGTTATCCAAATCTTCTGGTTTAGGTAAACTATATGTTTCTAGAAATTTGTCCATTTCCTCTAGATTGTCAAATTTTTCTTTCATAATAATCTCTTATGATTGTTTGTATTTCTGCAGCATCAGTTGTAATCTCTCTCCTGTCATTCTGTATTCTGGAAATATGAGATTTTTCTCTTTGCCCTTCGGTGAGCCTAGCCAGTGGCTTGTCAATTTTATTGATTTTTTCAAAGAACTAGCTCTATGTGGCATTAATTTTATTTATTCTTTTTGTGTTCTGAATTTCATTAAGTTCTGCTTTAATTTTCATTAATTCTTTTCTTCTGCTGGCTTTGAGGGACCTCTGTTCCTCTTTTTCTAGCTCAATAAGATGAGACATGACGGTGTTTACTTGTAGTTTTTCTTGTTTCTTAAGATAGGCCTGTAATGATATAAATTTGCCCTCTTAATACTGCTTTTGCTGTGTTCCAGATATTTTGGTACATCGTATTTTCATTGTCATTGGTTTCTACAAATTTTTAAATCTCTTGTTTTATTTCCTCTTTGATCCATTAATTTTTTAATAGCATGTTCAATCTCCACGTATACGCGGTTCTCACTGCAATTGATATTTTGCAATTGATCTCTAGTTTCATTGCTTTGTGGTTTGAGAATACACATAGTATGATTTGAATGTTCTAAAATATGGCGAGGTTGGTTTTAAGTCCCATGATATAGTCTCTCCTTGAAAATGTTCCATGTACACTAGAGTAAAATGTATAGCCCTGTGTTGCAGGATGGAATGACCTGTAAATGTCAATTATGTCCATTTCCTGTAATGTATTATTTAAGGAAGCATGTTCCTTATTTATTTTCTGCTTGGATGATCTGTCCAATGTTGTCAAGGGGGTGTTTAGATCCCCTACTCTAATTGTATTTTTGTCAAATTCTTTTATTAGATCTGTTAATAATTGCTTTATAAATTTTGATGCTTCCTGATTAGGGGCATATATATTGATGAGTGTCATGTTTTTTTGATGTATTGTCCCTTTTATCAAAATGAAATGTCCATCTTTATGACTTATTATATATTTTTTATCCTGATGTCTTTTTCATCAGAAATCAGTATGGCCACTCCAGCTTTTCTCTGACTGCCATTTGCCTGGAGTATTGTTTTTCATCCTTTTACCCTGAGACTATGTCTGTCCCTGTGGCTGGGGTGTGTATCTTTTAGGCAGCATATGGTTGGATTTTGTTTTTTAATCCAGTCTGCTACTCTGTGCCTCTTTATTCGTGAATTCAGTCTATTTACATTCAGGGTGATGATTAATATATGAGGATATGCTGTATTCATTTCTTCTTTCCTTTATATTTCTTTGTTGTCCCAGCTTTTCTCCATTTATTTTGATTTCTTGATTCAGTCCAAATAGCCTCCTTCAGTATTTCTTGGAGTGCCGGTTTTGAGCTGGAGAATTCCCTCAACTTCTGTATATCTGAAAAGACCTTAATTCCTCCTTCATATCTAAAGGTTAATTTTGCTGGATAGTTAGTTCTTGGTTGAAAATTTCTCTCTTTTAATATTTTGAAGATTGGGGTCCACTCCCTCCTGGCTTGCAGACTTTCTGCTGAGAAGTCTTGTGATAGCCTGATAGTTTTTCCTTTGAAAGTTATATTTTGTTTTTCCCTGGTAGCCTTGAGGATTCTTTCTTTGTCTTTGGTTTTTGTCATCTTCAGAACAATGTGCCTTGAAGAAGATCTGCTAGGGTCTAGGTAGCTAGGGCTCTCCTTTTCCTCTTGAATTTGGGGTTCTATTTCTTTCCATAGATTAGGAAAATTCTTATCTACTATTTGGTTTAGTAGACTCTGAGAAGAGTTCATCTCATTTCCTTCTGGCACACCGATTATTCTAATATTATTATTTCTGATGGAGTCAGAAAGTTCTTGTAGGGCTCTTTCATTTCTCTTAATTCTCATTTCTCTTTCTTCCTCCCTCTGTGAAATTTTCATGTTCCTATCTTCAATTTCACTAATTCTTTCCTCTAGCTGGTCAGCCCTGTTTCCTATGCTGGTCAATTCTTTTTTCAGCTCTCCCATGATGCCTTTCATTTCAAGGAGTTCCTTTTGATTCTGCTCTAACTTCTCATTTTTATTGGTAAAGTACTTATTTTTCTCAGAAAATTTCTTGTTGAGGTCATTTAACTGTGTCTGGGTACTTTGCCAGCATTTACTGAGCTCTCTGAGTGTCTTGATTATTGCAGCCCTGAATTCTGTTTCACTTAGATTTGATTCCAAGTGTGCAAGCTCCTTTTCTAAAGAATATCCACAATATTCTGGAGGGGCTTTGGATTCTGAGGTGTGCATTGTATTTGATGTGGTTCTTTTTGCTATGGGCATGAGCTTGTTTCCCCTCTGGGGGTTTGCCTATCAGATGGGCTTTTCTTTATTTTTTTTGGGTGGGGCTCAGTTGTGGGAGCAGGAGATTTTGGGGGAGGGTTGGGGGAAACATTGAGTTTCTGTGTCCTTGAGTTGCTCTTTAGGTTGCTGTCTTAGCTGTTAGAAGGCAGGGTAGTGAATGTGTGGGCATGGGTTGGGGCATTTGAGTAGGAGCTAGGGCAGGCCTGAGACATAATAGGAGATTTCTCTTTTAGTAGGGGCACTGGTGGTTCAGTGTGGGTGGGGGCACAGCAGCTCCCATCTTTGTCCCCTCTGATTGGCTGCTTTTACTTTATTTGTGTCTTTGAGCGGGGCCTTCCCGGCGGCAGTGAGACTGTGGTGTGGGTGGGGCGTAGCTGCAGCAGCTTGCACTGCAGCTCGGCTGGTGCCTGTAGGTTGGCAAGAGGCTCCCCTGGGTTCCTAAGACCCCCGTTTTCACTTTAAGCGAGTGTAATGCAGTGGATCGTGCTGCCTTCATGTCCACTTGACCCTCTGCTCTCACTCCAAGAGCTCTGTCCTCAAACTGTGCTCCCTAACTGTCAACTCCAGAAGCTCAGCTGTATCTCCTCTGTGAATAGGGCTGCTGAGCTGCTTTGGGCTGATGCCCTGCTCTCACCCCGCCCGCCCGGGAAGTGCAGCCATCCTGCTCCACAGTCCCTGTTCCACCTCAGGCTCCGTCATCTGGTTAGGGTACTGCGTGCCACCCCTTGAGTTTGAATGTTAAATTGTCCACAGACTTGTGGGGCTTCCATTCTCCTTAGGTCTCGGCTTCCAGCCCACCCTTGATCTAGCTCCACTTTGACCATAGTTTCTCAATCCCCCTTTGTTTTTTCCAGCCCCGGGCCACACTCTGCGTCCTTGTCCCTAAACTCCTCCTTCCCCTTCCCTCTCCCACGCTCCCCTTTTTCCTCTAACCTTTGAGTGTTGTTCTGCGTTTTGTAGTTCTCTCAGTTAAGGGTGCTTCTCAGGGTTTCTCCTGTGGATTCTCCTTTGTTCATAAGTCCCTTCCCAGGTAGGTATCGGGGTTCTTCTCTCATGCCACCATCTTCTCCCAGTCCCTCACTCACTCTTTCAAGGGAAACCTCTGTGGCTGAGATATCTCTCCTGGTTTTTGCTCACCACACAGGTTTGGGGCTAGCCAGTTTCATGTTTTTGCCTCTTGTACCAGTCTTGACATGGTCTCTTCTTTGTATCCTTAGTTATAAAACTTTTGTTCAGCCTGATATTAGATGGTTCTCCAGGTAGACTGTCCCATAATTTAGTTGTAATTTTTTTTTTTTAATATTTTATTTATTTATTTATTTTTGACAGAGAGAGCGAGAGAGAGAGCGAGATACAGAGGCAGAGACAGAGAGAGAACTGAACTGGGGGAGCTCCCCAGTTCAGCATATGGGTCCACACGGGCCGGGGCCGGGACTTGATCCCCGGTCCCCGGCGCTGCAAAGTGAGCGCTCAACCCACTGAGCCATCCCGGCTTCCCCTAGTTGTAATTTTAATGTGTTCATTAGACAAAGCAGACACAACATTTGCCATCTTAGATATTTCTCCTGAGTGGTTATAGTTTCTACGTCCACCTTTAAGCTTGCTATTTCTTCATTAAAGTTCTCACTAAGTTCATTAAGCATTATTATAACCAGTGTTTTAAACTTTGTCTCTACTATATTGGTTGCCCCCATTTCATTTAGTTTTTTTTCTTCTAAATGTCTTTATTTTATTTTATTATTATTATTTTTTTTATTTGGGACATACTTCTTGGTTTTCTCATTCTGGCTGCTCTCTGTGTTTGCTTCTATGTACTAAGTAGATCTCCCAAGTCTCTTAGTATTTGCTGGGTGGCCTTATTGTATGTGTCCTGTGTGGTACAATGGTGCAATCTCCCTGATCACCTGTATGCGTGTTCTGGGAGTGTTTCTTGTGTGAGTTATGTGTATTCTCCTGTTGTATTTAAACCTTGATTGTCTTTCTTGCATCAGTGGTTGGGATTGACCTTTAGTCTATCTGGATGTGAAAATTGACTGCACCTATAATGTATGAATGAATTTGTTGGGGCTGATTCTTCAGAGGGGGCTGAGCCCCAGATGACTTTTATGCTTATTGAGATCACCTTTTGGGTGTGCTGCTTGTGGAGTTAACTGGGTACTTCACTTGTGTGACTGTAGCTGGCCTCTGGGTGTGTTATTTCTGGTGTATCTTGGGAGAGGTTTGCCTGCAGGCAATTTCAGCCTTACCTGTGACCATCTTGTGGATACCTAGTAGAGGCTACAAGCTACATGTTGTTGGTTGCTACCTGTGCTGGACTTGGAGGTGTGTGAATGTTATCTTTCTGTGAACAGAGGCCCTTGTCACCAATATTTGGCCTGAGGCAGCCTGGGAGAAAATCTAGGGGCCCCCTAGGCTTGTTGCCACCTACCAGCTGCTTCTAAGGCTTAACCATTGAAAGAGCCTCCATACATGCATGGACCAAATTGGTTGACCTGGGGTTGAGAGTGTCCCTGTTAATGCAGACTTAGCTAGGTCATGTGGGGTTCCAAGGGGCCACAGAGTATTAGGTATGCTTTTTACTAAGTCAATGCAGATTAAATTCTTACATCAGTGCTGGGCCAGTGACCACTTTGCAATCACCCTGAGAACACTGGGACCAGCCACCACTTACCTCAGGCTAGCAGATCCCTGAGAGCCACCCAAGAGAGGTTAAGCACAAGTTATAGCTGACTGACTTTCACTGAAAGTTCCCCCAGGCCACTGGGAGCTGTCCTTTACTTTAAAATGCTTCTGTTGCTTGTTGGATGGAGCTGGCCTCCCAGGAGATGAGAGCACCATCCACTGATGGAGTACTACCTGGGCATGGAAGGGACCCAGGGCATCACCAAGATGGTACACATAGATTTTACCAGATGATTGCATTCTTTGATTTGGCCCTTTAGGAAGGGTTTAACATAGAAAACATGGTGTCCTACTATAGGCTACACATAAGGTAGGCTCCACAGAGGGGCAATGATGACTATCTATTTAGCCCTCATTTCAAAGTGATATAACCCAGTCTTTCCCTATATGTCTCTGGAAACTCTTGATTTGCTACCCCTACACTGTAGCCCAGGTGTCTGTTTCCAAATAAGTGAGTCTGTGTGAGACCTTTAAGAAGACATCTGTGTTTCCAGCCATCTTCCACTACAACATGTCAAATGACAAGTGTCCTTGCTGATTTTCACTGACAGATGTTGTGAGAACCCCTCTTCCAGGAACAGAACCCCTAGGCTTGGGAGCTGGGTGTGAGACTAGGACCACTCCCTTCCTGTTCATGGGAGACCTTCACCACAGAGATGTCCCTGCCAGTGTTCAACCACTGCCTATAGATTTGAGGTCAGCCCATTTTGCATCTCTTCCCTTACTATCAGCCTTGGTGTTGGCCTCTTCTTTTTTTGACAGAGACAGAAAGATTCAGAGATAGATGGAGAGAGCGAGAAGTGGGATGTCCCAGAGCAGTCTCCATAGCTATACATCATCAGTTTTTGACATGTTTTTGTTCCATATAGGTGGGTGTGGGCTTTGCAGGCTGGGAATTGAGCTCGGGTCCTCCCACAAGGGAGACATGCCCTTTTGGGCCAGGGGCCAAACTGGGGGGTGAGAACCAAACTGCGGCCACCTACATGGGAAGCACACCCTAGTTCAGCATATGGGTTTGCACGGGCCAGGGCTGGGAATTGATTCTTAGTCTCTGTGGCTACAAAGCGAGTGCTTAACTCGCTGAGCCATCTGGCTTTCCTAGCCTCTTCTTTATATCTTTAATTATAGGGGTTCAGTTTAGCCAATATTCAGGTGATTCATGAAGTTGATTATTCTATAATTTAGTTGTAATTTTGATGAGATACATGAGGTAGCAATAATAACATTTACCTAATCCACCACGTTGGACCTTATCAGGTATTTTATTATTTTTTGAAGTAATTGAAAGCAGTATTTTTTCTTAATTTCTCTCCTATTAGTTCTTTGTCGGTGTTTAATAATGCAAGTGATTTCTGAATATCAATTTTGTATCTTACTCTTTACTGAAAGCATTTATCAGTTCTAATAGTTTTTTGGTGGAATCTTTAGGGTCTGTACATAGATAGTTTCATGTTATCTGCAAATAATGACAATTTTACTTCATTTCCAATGTGAATGACTTTTTTTTTTCTTGTTTGATTTTTGTGGCTATGACTTTTAGTACTATGTTGAATAAAAGTAGTAAGTATGGACATTCTTGGCTTGTTTTTTATCTTAATGAAAACACTATAAGCTTTTTATCATTGAGTACAATATTAGCTGAAGGTTTGTCATATATTTTCTTTATTATGTTGAGGTATGTTCCCTTTATACCCACTTTGCTGAGAGATTTTATCATGAATGTACGGTATATTTTGTCAATTACTTTTTCTACATTGAGTGATATAATTTTTATTCATTTTGTCTATATGGTGTTTCATGTTAGTTGAGTTGCAGATATTGATCCAGCCTGGCATTCCAGGAATAAATCCCACTTTATCCTGGTTTAAGATATATTTAATGTTTTGCTGAATTCAGTTTGCTAATATTTTGTTGAGGATTTTTGCATTTACATTTATTAGGCCTGTAATTTCTTTTTTTTTTTTTAAATTAGCAATGTTTTTGTCTGGTTTTGAAGTCAAGGTAATGAAGGCCATGTAAAATAAGCTTGAGAAATTTTTCTTCTCTTAATTAAAAAAAAATAATTTTAGGATACTAGACATCTATTGTCTTGAATGTTTTTGGTAAATTTTACCTGTTGAAACCATCTGGTCCAGGACTTTTGTTGGCATTTTTTTTTAAATTTATTATTATTACAGATTTGATTTTGTTAGCAGTAATCAGTGAGTTCATTTTTTTAAAATTTCTTCTTGATTCAGTCTTGAAAGATTATATGATTCTAGGAATATGTTAATTTTTTCCAGACTGTCCCATTGGTTGGCATATAACTGTTCAGAATAGTTTCTTATAATCCTTTGTATTTCAGTGGTGCTCAGTTTCATTTCTCCTCTTTTCTCCTCTTTCATTTCTGATTTTATTTATTTAGGTTCTCTTTTTATTTTCTTGATGAGTCTCATTAAAGGCTTCTCAACTTGTTTTATCTTTTTCATAAATCAGTTCTTGGTTTCATTTGTTTCTTATATTAATTTTTTAGACTCTTGTTTATTTTTGCTCAGATCATCATCATTATTATTTTTTACTCACTTTTGGTTTTGCTGTTTTATTTTTCTAGTCACTTTAAGTGTAAGGTTGGATGGTTTATTTCAGATTACTTTGTTATTTAACATAGGCCTGTATTTGTATAAATTTCCTTTTAAGACTGCTTTTGCTGTGTCCTGTAGAATTTGGGTCATTGTGTTTTCATTTTATTTGTCTTATGATATCTTTAGATTTCTTTCTTGATCTCATTGTTGATCCATTTATTATTTAGTAGCATATTATTTAGTCTCCATGTGTTTCTATGTTTTTCAGTTCTTTTTGAATTGATTTCTAGTTTTATGCTATTGTGGTCAAAGAAGATACTTGATATGAGTTTAATGTTCTTAAATTTACTAAAACTTGTTTTCTTGCCTAACATGTGCTCTGTTATAAAATGTTCCATGCACACTTGAAAAGGCGTATTCTGCTGATTTGGGGTGAAATGCTTTTAAAATATGAACTGTATTCATCTAATTTTGTGCCATTTAAGATAGTTGTTTCTTTGTTGATTTTCTGTCTGAAAGATTTGTCCATTGATATTGATGGTGTCATAAAATCCCCTACTATGATTGTGTTACTGTCAATCTCTCCCTTTATGTTGGTTAATATTTGCTTGATATATTTAAGTGCTCCTATATGATGCATAAGTGTTTACAAGAGTTATATCTTCTTGTTGGTTTGATCACTTTATTATAATGTAATGTTCCTCTTTCTCTCTTATTATAGTTTCTGTTTTAAAGATTTATTTATTTATTTATTTATTTATTGTTTTTGACAGAGAGAGGCAAAGAGAGGGAAACAGAGAGACAGAGAGAAGAGGGAGGGCCCAGAGCATTATCCATAGTTGCATGTCATCAGTTATCTGTTTTTGACATAGTTTCACTCCACAGATGGGCAGCGGGCCTGTGTAGGGCAGAAACCAGGCTGGGAGCCTCCCGCATGGGAAGCACACTCTTGTGTGCTGGGGGCCTCCTATATGGGAAGCATGCCCAGAGCAGGCTCTGAAACAAGGTCCTCCCACATAGGAAGCTTGCCCTGGTGAGAACCACACTGGGAGTACACCTCATTTCAGCATATGGGTCCACATGGGCCAGGGCTGGGATACATCCTCAGAATCCAGGGATGCAAGATGAGCACTCAACCTGCAGAGCCACCCTGGCTTCCCCTAGTTTTTGTTTTAAAGTCTATTTTGGGGATATAAGTATTGCTACCTCAGCTTGTACCTTGTGTTAATTTGCATAAAATATTATTTTCTATTTCTTTTCTTTTAGTGTGTATTTCTTTATATCAGAAGTGGGTCTCTTGTAGATAGCATATGCATGGCTCTTGTTTTCTTATCTATTAAGTTACCTTATGTTTTTTTTTATTTACATATTTAATCCATTTATTTTTAAAGTTATTATTGATAGATACATAGCTGTTGCCATTTTGTTATTCATATTTATGTTTCCTCCCCATTTTCTCTTCTTAAAGTAGTCCTTTTAACATTTCTTGTAATACTGGTTTGGTATTTGTAAAATTCTTTTAGCACTTTCTTGTCTGAGAACCTCTTTAGCTTTATTTTAATGTCAAATGATAGTGTTGCTGGGTAAAGTATCTTTATTGTAAGTCCTTGCTCTTATCACTTTGAATATTTCATGTCAATCCTTTCTGGCCTGCAAAGTTTCTGTTGCTACATCAGCTGACAAACTTGGGAGATCCCCTGCAGATAACTAACTGATTTTCTTTTGCTGATTTCAGGATTTTATCTTTAAACCTGTGCCATTTTAATTTTATTTATTTATGATTGTTTTTGACAGAGACAGAGAGAGACAGAGACAGAGAAAAGCTGGAGGGCCTAGAGCAGTCTCCATAGTTGTACATCATCAGTTTTTGATATGGTTTCCTTCCACCCAGGTGGATGGGTGGCTATACAGTGTGTGAACTGGGCTGGGTGCCTCCCAAATGGGAGGTGCACTCCCTCAAGCCAGGGGCTGAACTGGGGGACAAGAACTAAATCTGGGGACCTCCTGCACGGGAAGCACAACCCAGTTTAGCATATGGGTCTATATGGGCCAGGGCTGGAATCTGATTCTTGGTCCCAGGGGCTGCAAAATGAGTGCTTAATCCACTGAATCGTCTTGGCTTCCCCCCATTTTAATTTTAATGTGTCTTTTGTGGGCCTCTTTGGATTCTTCTTGTTTGAGATCCTGTGCTTTTTGAATTTGTATGTTTATTTTCTTTGCCTGTTTAGAAACACTTTCAGCCATTATTTATTTAAATAGGTTTTTAATCCATTGCTTTTTTGGGGGGGCAGGTACCCCAATAATGAAAATATTGTTTTGCTTCATTTTGTCTCAGAGGTTGTTTAAACCATTTTAATTATCTTTATTTATTTTTTGTTGTTGTTGCTATTGGGTTTTTCTGCATCTTTGATTTTTAAATCACTGATTTGATCCTCTGCTTCATCTAGTCTGTTGATAATTTAATCACCAACAGAGACCAGACGCCACCTGAGGAAACTACAGACCCTCAAGGGTTGTCAAGTAAACAGGGCAATGAGAGTGGGGTCAGCTGCTAGCCATGAAAATGCCTTGGTGTAGTGCAAGTTGGATTGGGAAAGGTCCCAGGAAATCACCAGGGTAGTGAGTGGATATCATCAGGTCAAAGAAGTTTTAGATTTGGTCATATATGGGGGGCGGGGGGAGCGTTCAACACAGGGAAGATGGTACCTTCCTGTAGACTGCATGGAAAACATTATACACAGAAAATATGGCAACTGTCCCTTGTTTCTTGGGACACCTCTTAAGTCACTGTTTCTCTGCTGGAGACCAGGGCCAGTGCCTGTGAATGAGTGAGATGGAGCATGGGCCCTTTAAGAAGGCATCTGTGTTTCCTACAGACCTCTGTCCCACCTGGATGGTAAGAATCCCTACTGTTTATCACAACTAGATATTGTGGGGTCTCCTCTTCTTGGCATTGGTACCTCAGGTTAGGGAGCCCATTCTGGGGCTGGGGTTTCTCACTTTTATGAGTATACCTTTGCAGCTGAGATATTTCTCCTGATACTCAACCACCACATGCAAGTTTGGGCCAGCCTATTTTGTGTCTCTGTTGCTTCTACTAGTGTTGATGTTTCTTCTTTACTTCTTAGTTATGAGATTCCTGTTCAACTAGTCTTCATATGGTTCTCTAGTTGATTATACTATAATTTAGTTGTAATTTTAATGTTATCATAAGAGGAGTGTTTCTATATTATGTCATCTTGGATTACAGCCTCAAATAAAATCAATATTGATATTAAAAATATATATTGTATTGTTTTGAGAGAAGGCAAGAGAGAGGGAGACATGGGGAAAAAGAAGAGAGAGAGAGAGAGAGAGAGAGAGAGAGAGAGAGAGAGAGAGAGAGAGAGAAAGGACCTAGAGCAGTCGTCATGATTTTTAAAGATTGTCTTATCCCTTTAGTTTTTCTTCAAAGCACTTGACAAATATTAATTATTTTTTTCTTTTGCTTTTTATTAGTTTTCATTGCCCTCCTTGCCAAGTTCCCTTTAATTATTTATCAGTTATGCCTGATCAGGCCTGCTTGGCAGGCAGAGCTAAACTACAAAAATGAACATGAACAGATGTCAAAAATGCATTTATTTTCTCTGTTTTGCCAAATTCCAGGCAAAGAATGGCATTGTTATGCTAGCCTGCCTCTTTTACTGGTGAGTAGTGCAAAATGGTTCACACAGCATCTGCTTTTGTAAAGACCTGCTAGCATTGCCCATGTAGGTCCAGATGTCATTATGCACATGCAAATATCTATAGAACTGAAAGCAAATGTACTATCCTGGGATGCCAAACCCTATGTTGTATTGTGTTTTGTTTCAGGGCCTGGAAAAATGACATAGGAATAGTAACATGGACTGGAGCAAAAGATGTAGTCTTTTTTTTATTCCATTTATAGGATTTTCTTTTCCTCCTATAAATTGACTGCCTTTTTAAAAGGCAAATAAGTGAGTTTAAAAATGCAGATAAAACAACTTAGTTATCCCATTGATATTGGAAAGATGGGAAGGAATAGAGCATTATAGTTACATAGTCAAGCCTGCATTGAAACTTCAGAAAACAAAGTTTACTGCTTCCCTCATGAAACCTATAAATTATTATTTGGTTAACTTTGGGTTATAGGGTAACCCTTTCCATGGTCCCATCCTTCTTCACCACCCCCATTTTTCTAAAACTCTTGATCACCCTGCCTCTTCTTTAATATGCTATTTCTTTCTATTAGTCTTTGAGAAGTACTTTCAGTTATTTATGTACGTCCAATTTTCCCCTTAGTGGTTCTTGAGTGGGTGGGGTGGGAAACTCATTTCAGAGCTTGTATGCATGAGGAAAGAATAAAGAAAAGTTACTCTTCCTGGTCCAACATCAGGGTGAAGCACTTACAAGACCAAAGATTTTCCACATTAACATAGGCCATCTCCAAACATAACTTATACTTAAACATTTCTCTCTCTTCATAAATGCCCTAGGTTAGTCTGGGCCACATTTTCTAGAAGAGCAAGTCTATCCCCCAGGAGAATAAGAGATAAATTCTGTCATGCTACTATAAAAATAGAAATTATTATTTCAAGTTGTGCTGGTATCCATCCTCTTTCTATAGGGATATTTATCTCTAGATTTATTATGTGACAACAGGTCTAGATTAACAAATGGAGCTTCATCACAAAGCATTTAGATGACAGTCACAGAATATTATTTTGCAGAACTGGGGTTGCAAATATTTTTTTTTCTGTAAAAAAACCCAGATATTAAATAGTGTTAGCTTTACAGAACATATGATCTCTGTTATAACTACTGAAATCTGTAGCTGTAACATGAAAGAATCCATAGACAATGCAGAAATAAGTATGGCTGTGTCCCTCTAAGGCATTATTAACAAAAATAGATGGCAGACTGGGTTGATCCATGCTTTATGGTTTGCCAACCTCTGTTGTAGAAAATAGAATATGAATATACGGAGGGTGCCAAAAAATGTATACATATTTTAATAAAGGAAAAATGCCGTATTAAAATTATTATAATAGGATGTCATCAAGATGACAGTGTGAGAGGAGCTCTTGAAACCTCTCCTGGAAAGACAACAATTTAAACAACTAAAATCCAACCAGAGAATCCCTAAGCAATGCATAGACTCATCTGAGGAACCCACTTATTGCAACAAAAATACCTAAAGCCAGAGAAAGAAAGGTGAATGAGAGAGAAAGAAAGGGAGCAGTGCAGGGACATGCTTTGGAGCATGACCCAGAGACTTACCTGGTGACCGACCCAGAGGGTGACCCAGAGCCCAGAAAAGGTGGGACTGACTGAGATGGGAACATGGGAGCTTGGGTCCAGGTGCAGAATGATTCTGGACAGATTGGAGGCCTAGAACAAACAAAGGTGGAGGCTCAGGCAGTCAGAATGAGGAGTGGACAGCATAGCAGGTATGGCTGGCTATCTCAAGAAGCCTAGGTGGGAATGTGGGGCGAGCAGCCATGGCATGGCAAAGGTGACCATAGCATGGTGCAGGAGGCCAGAGCGAGGCACTATCAGCAGCCAGAGATCAGTGTGGGTGACCCAAGTTAGGGTTTGGCTGCCAGAGCATGGGTCAGGTGGCTGGAGCTGAGGGTCTGCAGAATGTAAGGCCAGGGACCAGAGTAGGTGGTGGGCATTTCACTGGCCAGAGTGCCAGTGGGAGTGTGCTGGTAGCTAAAGTGAAGAGTGGCCCTCAATGAGGTGGGGCCCCAACCAGAGCACTACATGGCCTTGGACACACAGCCTAGCTGCTTCCTGTTTCTCTCTCCCAGGGCTTACCCCACTGGATTCACCCAGAGCCTGCCTTCAGTGAGCTGCTGCTGGGAAGCCACCATTAACCTTTTTGCTGCATGTGATGATAACATCTTGTCATGACTTGCTCTTGCTGCTATGTGTATGACGAGCATGTCTCGTCTTGGTTTTTGTTCGTGTTTTTCACCTCTCCTCTTATTTTATTGCAGTACAGGCAAGTGTGGCAATGCAGCTTATGATAAAACACTTGTATTTTATTTGCTGGATGGAGTCACGCACTGTCACCTTAAAATTTTTTTTTTTCTTAATCTTGGTGATTTTAATATATTTTTATTTATTTATTTATTTTGACAGAGAGAGAGGGGGGGGAGAGAGAGAGAGAGAGAGAGAGAGAGAGAGAGAGAGAGAGAGAGAGAAAGATACAGGGACAGAGAGAGAACTGAACTGGGGGAGCTCCCAGTTCAGCATATAGTTCCGCACGGGCCGGGGCCGGGATTTGATCCCCGGTCCTCGGTGCTGCAAAGTGAGCGCTTAACCCACTGAGCCATCCCGGCTTCCCCCCAAATTTTTTTCAATATATATATTGTATCCAAATGTCATAAGTGAAAAATTTTTAGCGTTTGATTTATGTTGTGAATAAATAACACATAAGAATTTTGAAACTACATTTTCATTTATTCAACCTTTATTTTATACTTCTTTAGTATTTATATATAAAGAAAAGTAATAAATCTTTGTGAAATATTTTACTTTCCTACTGGGTGTTTGGCATTGATGTTAGTTTTCTTTGTGGAAGTTACGTGTTCTAAATGGAGACTTTCGAGTATGCCAGGGGTGCTTATACTTCTAGAAGGTGGTGAAATTGCTCAATTCACTTCACTGCATGTGAAAAGAAGCAGAAATGTAATAGGGCATTTTCTGACATTGTTTTGATGGCAAAATATGTGAATCATCATTGGTCATGGATCAGGTTATGAGGGACAAAACACCACCTCCTTGAAACTGCTTAGCATATGTCAATGAAATACCAGTGCAGTGAAAGGGTTAACCTGTGACACAAACAGACCTGTGCTTTTCCCAACAAACCCTGCTCCTACCATTTCCACTGAAGCCAGTACCGGGATCTAGGAAAACTGAAGCATAAGTGTGGAAGCTTCTGACTAAAGTGGGATCTTGGAGGCATAGAATACCATTGCCCACCATACCTTCCCAAAGAATAGGCATACTGAGACCAGTGCGACTGAGTCAAAGAAAAGCCCAACTTCTAGGACGTCTTCCACTGTGAGAAAACCAGATAAATAAGATACTATATTATAAGACACTGCAGTAACACCAGCTAGAAAGTAAAAGAAAGATTTCTTCACATCTACCAAGGGAAAAGTCCTCATGTCTAAGAAGAGAAATGCTCCAACAGTGAATAATACCCATTTGAACAAAGGTGCTCAGAAAGAAAGAGAAAAATCTCCTGAAAAGAAATTTGAAGATATGTAAATGTATGAGCTAAATGACAGAGAATTCAATTCTGCAATTCTGAAAATACTCAGAGCTCAAAGAAAACTGGTAGAGTACACAGAGGGAACTAAGTGATCTCAGAAAGAAAATTGAATCTATAAAAAAGAAGCAAGTATAAATTCTGGAGATAAACAACAAAATAAAAGGAATAAAAAATAAAATAGCTAGCATAGGGAGAAGAGCTGACTAGATGGAGGAAATAATTAGTAAAATTGAAAACATAGATTTGGAAATATCACAGAAGAGAGAGACCCAAAACCTAAATGAAATGAAAGATATCTACAACAAATATCTGACTCCATTAGAAAGAATAATATAAGAGTAATAGGTATTCTGGAGGTAACAGAGGATGATATGGGCACAGAGAATTTACTCAAATAATAGATGAGAACTTTCCAAATCGATGGCAAGAACTGGAACCTCAAATTCAAGATAAAACAGGACCCTTAGCTACATGAATCCTAGCAGACCCTCTCTAAGGCACATTACACTGAACATATCAAAGGTCGAAGATAAAGAAAGAATCCTTAAGAGAGCCAGAAAAGAACACCACAACCTATAAAGGAAAGACCGTTAGACTATTATCAAAATTTTCAACAGAACCTCTACAAGCCAGAAAGGAATGGAACAAAGTATTCAAAATACTAAAGGAGAGAAATTACCAGCCAGGAATGCTGTACCCGGCAAAGTTATTCTTTAGATAAGGAGGAATAAAGACCTTTTCAGACATACAGAAACTGAAGGAATTCTTCAGCTCAAGGCCAGCATTTAAAGAAATACTGAAGGAGGTAATTGGACCTGAAACAAAAAGTAAAAGTAAATAGGGATAAACTAGAACAACAAAAACATAAAAGGGAAGGAAGTAAAGGTTTAAATTTCTGAAGAGAATAGAGATAAGAAATATCCTTAAGAAAAAGAATCACTGCATATATGAAACTTACTTCTACATAAAGTTCATAACAACCTCTGAACCAGAACATAGAATTGGGTCACATAATAATAAAAACAGTCAGAAACACCATCAAACTAAAATAACCAATGAGAATAAAAAAGCAAAGAAGCAATAAAACACACACACACACACACACACACACACACACACACACACACACACACACACAAACAGCTACCAGAAAACAAAAGATAAAATAGCTACAGGAAATTCTCATATATCAATCATCACCCTACATGTAAATGGACTGAACTCACCAATAAAAAGACCTAGAGTAGCAAACTGGATTAAAGAACAAAAACCAACCTTATGCTGTCTATAAGAGACACACCTCAGCCACAAGGATAAACACAGACTTAAAGTAAAAGGGTGGAAAAAAAAATACTCCAAGCAAATGGCACCCAGAAAAAAGCAGGCATAGTCATACTTATATTTGATGAAGCAGACCTCAAGAACAGAATGATAATAAGAAACAAAGATGGACATTTCATAATGATAAAGGGGACAATACGACAAGAAGATATTACACTTAATAATACCGTATATATGTCCCCAAACAAGAAGCACTAAAATTTATAAAGGAACTACTAACAGAGCTAAAAGGAGAAACTGACAAAACACTATTATAGTAGGGGACTTAAACACCCCATTGACAGCAATGGACAGATCATCTAAACAGAAAAATAAATAAATATCAGCTTTAAATGATACATTACAGCAATGGGACATAATTGACATTTACAGAATATCTCATCCTATAACACAGGACTACACATTCTTTTCTGGTGCACATGGAATGTTTTCAAGGATAGACCACGTGCTGGGACACAAAGCTAACCTCAGCAAATTTAAGAAGATTGAAATCATACCGAGTGCATTCTCTTATCACAAATCTTTTTTTTATTTTTAAAGATTTATTTTATTAATTTTTGACAGAGAGAAACAGAGACAGAGAGATACAGAGAGAAGGGGGAGTGCCCAGAGCAGTCTCCATAGTTGACATTAGTCTTCCATATAGTTTAACTCCACAGGCGGGCACAGGGCTGCGCAGGGCAGGAACTGGGCCGGGAGCCTCCACATAGACTCCGGCAAGAACTGAACAGGGGGCACACCCGAGTTAAGCATATGGGTCCGCATGGGCCGGGGTCAGGATTCAATCCTTGGTCCTCAGGGCTTCAAAGCAAGCACTCAACCCACTGAGCCATCCCAGCTTTCCCCCAAAGCTTTGAATTTAAAGATCAACTACAATACAAAAGCAGGAAAACCCACATATACATGGAGATTAAACAAAATGTTATTAAAAATGATTGGATCAAAGAAGAAATAAAAGAAGGGATTAAAAAATACATAGAAACAAATTACAATGAAAACACAACAAATCAAAATTACTGGAATGCAGCAAAAGCAGTAATAAAAAGGAACTTTATATCAGTACAGGCCTTTCTCAAGAAACAAGAAAAATCACAAGTAAACAACCTAATATCACATCTTCAAAAACTAGAAAAAGCACAAAAACACACCCAAAGCCAGTAGAAGGAAGGAAATAATAAAAATTAACACAGAACTTAATGAAATGGAGAATAGAAAAACAATAGAAAAAATTCAGGGGAAACTGGGATGGCTCAGTGGGTTAAGCACTCACTTTGCAGCCCTGGGGACCGAGGATCAAATCCCGGCCCTGGCCCATGTGGACCCATATGCTGAACTGGGGAGTGTCCCCAGTTCATTTCTCACTGGGATGAGACCCTGGCCCAGTTCCAGCCCGGTGCAGCCCCGCCCACCTGTGGAATGAAACTATGTGGAAAAACCAATGATGTGCAACTATGGAGACAGTTCTGAGCCCTCCCCCTTCTCTCTATCTCTGTCTCTGTATCTCTGTCTCTTTCTCTCTGTCAAAAACAATAAAATAAATCTTTAAAAATTTCATGCAACAAAGAGCTTGTTCTTTGAAAAAATTAATAAAATTGACAACCCCCTGGCTAGGCTCACCAGGGGAAAAAGAGAGAACACATAAATAATCCAAACTAGAAATGAAAGAGTGGAAATTACAACTGATACCACAGAAATATAAAGAATCATACAAAAATGCTATGAAGGACTCTATGCCACCAAATTTTGCAAGCTATAAGAAATTGGGAAGTGTTTATATACAAAGTCTACCTAGACTGAATCAAGAACTGGATAAACTAAACAGACCAATGAACAGTAAGGAAATTGAAACAATCATCCAAAACCTTCCCAAAAGCGAGAGTCCAGGGCCAGATGGCCTCCCTAACAAGTTTTACCAGACATTCAAAGAGGAACTAACACCTATCCTCCTCAAACTTTTCTGGAAAATTGAAGAAGAGGCAATACTTCCCAACTTATTCTATGAGTCCAACATTACCCTAATACCAAATCCTGGCAAGGATGTCAGTAAAATAGAAAACTATAGACCAATATCTCTGATGAGCACAGATGCAAAAATTCTAAACAAAATACTAGCAAATAGCATACAACAATGCATTAAAAAGATTATACATCGTGATCAAGTGTGATTTATCCCAGGGGCACAATATATGCAAATCAATCAATGTGATACACCACATAAACAAAATAATTGATAAAAATTTTATGATTATATCAATTGATGCAGAAAATTCATTTGACAAGATACAACATTAATTTGTGATCAAAACACTTAATAAAATGGGTATAGAAGGAAAGTGCCTCAACATAATAAAGGCCATATATGACAAACCCTCAGTGAATGTCATTCTGAATGGAGAAAAATTGAAACCTTTCCTTCTAAAATCAGAAAAAAAGGGATGTCCCCTTTCACCACTGTTATTTAAGAAGTTCTAGTCAGAGCTATTAGGCAGGAAAAAGAAATAAAAGGCATCCAAACTGGGAATGAAGACGTTAAACTGTCACTTTTTGCAGATTACATGATCCTTTATATAGATGGAGTCCCCAAAGACTCCATCAGAAAACTATTACAAATAATAAATGAATGCAGTAAATTTGCAGGATACAAAATCAATGTACAAAAACCCACAGCATTTTTATATACAAAACAAAGAAACTTCAGAAAGATAAATGAGAAAAACAATATTGTTTGCGATCAAAATAAAATAAAATACTTAGGAATAAACTTACCAAAGACCCTGAAAGACTTGTACACAAAAAACTATAAGATGCTATTAAAAGAAATTGAAGAGGATACAAAAAAATGGAAAGATATTCTGTGTTCACGGATTAGAAGAATCAACATAATTAAAATGGCCATATTATGCAAAGCAATATTCAGATTTAATGCAATTCCCATAAAAATCCCACAGACATTCTTTCGAGAAATAGATTTTAAAAATTATCAGATTCATATGGAACCACAAAAGACCCCGAATTGCCAAAGCAATCCTCCAAAAAAAGAATAAGACTGGAGGCATCTCACTCAACTTCAGTCTACACTACAAAGTGTCAATTATCAAAACAGCTTGGTACTGGCAGAGAAACAGACATCAGACCAATGTAACAGAATTGAAAACCCAAAAATAAACCCACAAATATATGAACAGATAATCTTTGATAAAGGAGCTAAGATTATACAATGGAGAAAAGAAAGCCTCTTCTGTAAATCGTGCTGTGAAAGTTGGAAAACCACATACAAAAACGAATCTGGACTTTGAACTGTCAACATACACCAAAATTAACTCAAATTGGATTAAAGGCCTTCATATAAGACCTGAAACAATAAAGTACATAGAAGAAAACATTGGTACTAAACTTATAGACCTTGGGCTCAGAGAGCACTTTATGAACTTGACCCCAAAGGCAAGGGAAATAAGAGCAAAAGTAAATGAATGGGACTTTATCAAACTAAAAAGCTTCTATACAGCAAAGGGCAGTGTCAACAAAGTAAAAAGGAAGCCAACTGAATGGGAGAAAATATTTGCAAGCAATGCCTCTGACAATGGGCTAATATCTAAAATATATAAAGAATTCATACAACTCAACAACAAGAAAACAATCCAATGAAAAAATGTACTGAAGACCTAATCAGAAACTTCTCCCCTGAAGACATACAAACAGCCAACAGATATGTGAAAAATTGCTCAACTCCTCTAGCAATTAGGGAAATGCAAATTAAAGCCACATGAGATACTACCTCATACCTGTTAGAATGGCTGTAATCAAGACAAGGAATAACAAGTGCTGGAGAGGGTGTGGAGAAAAAGGAACCTTCATATACTGCTGGTGGAAATGTAAGTTGGTACAAATACTATGGAAGACAGTATGGAGATTCTTCAGAAAACTAGGAATGGAATTGCCATATGACCCAGCAATTCTTCTGGTTATCATCTATCTACCCAAAAAACCTGAAAACCTGAATTTGCAAAGATATATGTACCCCAGTATTCATTGCAGCACTGTTCATGGTGGCCAAGTCGTAGAAACAACCAAAGTGCCTTTTGATAGATGACTGGATAAAGAAGTTGTGGTACATTTACACAATGAAATACTGTTTAGTAATAAGAAAAACTGAAATACAGCCATTTGTGACAATATGGACAGACCTTGAAAACATCTTATTAAGCAAAATAAGTTAGATTGAAAGAATCAAGAAACATATGACTTCGCTCATAGGTGGAATATAAAACTGAAAGTAACAAAGAAACAAAAGCTCATGGACACAATCAATGGTTTATTGGTTACCTGAGGGTACATGGGGAGGTGGGTGAGAGCTGGGGGTGGGGGGTGAGGGGATAGGGACAGAGTGTCAAATACATGGTGACAGAAAGATGATTCTAGGTGGTGAGCACGTAATGCAATGTATAGACAAAGTAATGTGGAATTGTATGCCTGGAAACAATATAATGCTATCAACCAATGTCACCCCAATAAACTAAACAAATAAATGAATTAAATAAATAAATAAATAAATAAATAAATAAAATTATAATGATTTATACTGATAACAAAAGATGAATGCAAGCCATGTTTGGCTTCTGTAATTACATGTCGTGCTCAATATTGTTACCATCAGTGTCCAGAGACTTCTGATTAAGATAAATTACTTCTTGAGCAACATTGAACGAATTGTCCACAATTTTGCTACACATTCTAATTCAATTTACCATGAATCTCAAACTTACTATGAATAAGTGCAATTCATGATTGTAACTATTCAACTGTTAGGTGTGGTGGAGGTTCTGTTGCATACTCATGCCTCTATTGTACTTCCACAATGTTCTGAAATTTCAAATATCACTTCAAAATGGTTTTATCCTCCTTCAATAATCATTCTTCCACATCTTCTTTGGCTGTACTGCCTGTCATGTGGTGATATTAGAGTTCATTTGATTAATGCCGTATTTTGAGCGAACATCATACCACATTGGTATTGTCTTTAATTCAACTCTGAAAAGTAATAAATAGATAACATCTCTTGAAATGTGTACACATTTTTTGCCCCTCCCTCCCCAGTACACACACACACACACACACACACACACATACACACACACACACACACACACACACACACATACGATCTGGCAGAAGTAACGCCCTTTTTTAAGTTTACCAGCTCATAAAAAAGGAACATTACTTCTGCCACACACACACACTCTGTTATTATATATATATTTCTATGTCTATGTCCCAGAGAGAAATATTTTACTCTGCTCCCTCTTGGACACTTTATTTCCATGACTAGAATTTAACTTGTTCATATTCTTCTTTGACCTCTTTTATTTGTTCAATAAACATACATTCAGAGAAATGGCCAAGATGTAACCTTTTATTTAAGGATTGAAATAATGTGTAATTGTTATAGGCCACTGTAAAAATAACAAAGAGGCAAATTAAAAGAAGAGCAGAATTTCTTATGGGAGGTGACATAAGCTAAATAAGTTTCACTGGTATATGTTAGATTTTGTATTATAGGCACTGTTCCACTCTAGGTAAAATGAGGTCTATGAGCAAAGAAAAAAGACATGAAAATGCATGGTCCATTGGGGGAAATGTAGCTTGTTAGCGTAGGATTAGCAAAAGATGAGATAAGGTTGTCATGGTCAGGTAAGGCCAGGGTAGGAGACAAATTTAGATTATACAGGTCTCTGTGTACCACGCTAAGAAAGTTTAGGTTTGGCCTATACTTTGTTCTTTTGACATGGAGAGGGAAGAAATTACATCACTGACAGAGATCTTTGTTAAAATAGTACAACATACAGACTGATAACTCACTCTCTATATCAAATACTTGTGCTTACTTTCTTATTCTACCAACTGTGGTGTGCCAATGTTCAACTTCTCTGTGTTTCAGTTCTCTCACTTTTAAAGGAGATAATAATAAAAATATTGCCTACCTCATAGGGTTGTTGTGAGGATTAAATAATTTAATGTTTGTAGAACTCTTCGGGCAGATCTCCAACACAGTAAGGTGCTAAGTAACCAACTTGTCAAATAAAATAAAGAAATACAAAAATTTAGGAAAGAGTCATATCAGATATCAAAAGTTTGGGTTCAAATTTGAAGAAAGAAAAAATTTCTTGCACTTTAATTTATACTTGATTTATATCCCTCCAAAATGCTATCATTGTGCTTTCAAAAAAAATCTCATTTTATCTTTTGGTCTTATAGTGAAACAGTCTTAAAATAGAAATCATAGCATCTAGGTTGTAATCTTATTTACTCAGAAGCACATTTGGTCTCCACTTGCTTCTGTTTTTTTGTTTTAGCTGGAAAATGGAAGTGGGAATCACTCTTGCTTTTTATAGGAAAGGAACATAGACAGGATAAAAATGAGATGACTTGTTAAGTGCTAAGAAAGACTCTCTGAAAACTCAAACCATTATAGTTACTTAATATGATCTCTTCTCTGAAGGCTGTCATCAAAGATTGTTTGGCAGCTCAGACTTAAAAATATCAGGCACCACAGAAAGGGAAACCTATAAATGAGAAAGTTGGCTTCAGTCAATCCCAGGGGCTCTCTCTGGCACAGGCACTGTGGGCACTCACAGGGTAATCAGTTGAACCTGTGCAGAGGAAGTTGGCTCCCCTTCTGCTGCACCTGCCAGCATCACAGAGAGTTTGAGCAGCAAGCTAACACCTCCTGCTGAGCAGCAGAATGTTTGTGCCACCTGCCATCCTGGGGAAAACAGTTGTGCTGCTGGAGAGCATGTTTCGTGGGGAGAAAGTTTGGTCATTTCTCCCATTTCACCCTCCTGGAAATGTCAGACTGCTATTGAGCCATCAGAGTAAAAATCTTTAGAAGCCCTGCAGTTCTCCACATATATAGAATGACCTATAACCATACTGTTTTAGAAAGCATGTCTCATTGTGTTATCTGCCTACTAAAAAATATAAACCTAGTTTATAGTTTATATTATCTCTATATCTTACTTTTGTTTTTTCACAACATCCATTGTCTGCGATGTTCTAGGCACAGTTCTAGGTAGTAGAATAAAGCAGAACTGAATTAGAAATAGTCAACTTCAGGAGTTTATTAACCAGTAAAAGGAGAGAAGACAAGTGCAATATAAAATTATTATAGTATAAGGTAGATGTGTTCTTTGCATATTTTATATATATATGTAAAAATGAATAAAATCCTGTAGCTATTTTTATTTAATAACATCTCAGGGTACTATGAGAGGGGAAGAGAAGGACCTAGGAATTGAGATTTATTGACTTAAGACAAGGCAATTAAAAAAACTTTTTTTTTTGTAATGATCTACAGGCAATTTTGTAGGCTCTAGAGAAATCCACAGGGAGCAAAATTGACAAAAATCTATGTCTTCACAAAGCTTGTATGTGAGACAGAGTCAGGGTGGAGGAGAGAAGAGTAGTGAATAGATCTAGAGCAGCCAGCAGGGAATATTCAACTCATGCTGTCAATTCTAAGAATTTTGACTTTCTCCTTGAATGAGATAAAAATTACTGGTGTTTTGTGTCTTTGAATGATTAAAAAAATAATAGTAGGGATGGGGATTCAAAGATGATATGATTTTGGAAAATTACTTTGAAAAATCATAGATTTTCAAGCATTTGTAAATTTTGACTGAGTGTATGCCTGACAGAAGTCATGGAGGGGAAGTAGGGATGGCTCAGCAGGTTAAACACTTGCTTTGCAGCCCCTAGGTTCTGAGGATCTAGTCCTGGCACTGGCCCATGCAGACCCATATGCTGAACGGGGGTGTGCTTTCCTTGTGGGAGGCCCCCAGTTCAGTCACCACTGGGTGGGCTTCCCACATGGGAGGCCCTCAGATGGGCCCCCAGCTCACAGGGGCATGCTTCCCATATGTGAATCCCCTGACTGATTTCCACCTTGTGAGGCCCACATGCATGGAACTAAACTATGTCAAAAACTGATGATTTACAACTATGGAGACTGCTCTGGCCCAACCTCCCATTCTATCTGTCTCCCTCTGTCTCTGTCTCTCTCTCTGTCACAGAAGCATAAAAAACAGTTGCAAAATTTTTCTTTACTAAATCGAACTGTTCCAGAACTTTTTAAACTGGCTTGTTATCAACATGAAGTGTTTTCAGAAGATTGACCAAATTTTTTCATTCTTTTTACTGAGGGTATTTTCTTTAGCTAAATATGTAACTATCAAGGTCAATGTGGCATTATTTGAGATAATTTAGCAGATACCCACTTCCTTCGACAGAGGATACAAATGGCCTTTGTAACTTTATGTTCGTCAAGATACCTGAGAAATATTTCTTTATTTTCTATTCTTTCAATGTTATTCTGTTACTTTTTCTTGATCTGTATGTAGTCTTCTAAATGGACACTTTAAAAGGGAAAGAAGGAACTATGTCACAACTAATGATATACAACTATGGAGACTGCTCTGGGCCCTCCCCCCTTCTCTCTCCCTCTCCTCCCACCTCTCCTTCTCTCAAAAAACAGTAAAATAAATCTTAAAAAAAAAATAGAGGAAAAAATTATAATAACTTAATGTGTGTTTTATTTAAACAAAATGAAATGAGCTAAATCATTTTCTTCAATGTTTTCCTAGCTTCCCATGTCAAATTAGAAGGGCTTTGGTTGGCAATTTCTCAGAGTGAACTGCTGTACTGTCAACTGTTGGAGAAAAACAGGTTGATTATGACAGAAGGACTGGGTCCACATAGTGCATTAAATAGATATTTGCAGAAGAAATACATTTCTGCAATTGGGCATTTTTCTTCTTTGTATATTTCAATGTGTGTTTTGTTTTTTTAGAAATTGTTGCCATTATCTAATTTAATGTATGTTATAATTACTATAAATAAATATATATAGAGAAGAACTAAAATTGTTGCACTGAATATTCAAGAGCCAGTGGCTATGGAATTTTTTTGAAAATAAATCTTTTATATTTTCAAAGACTTCTAGAGCTCCTTCACAGCTCTGAAGTTGCCAGTGAATAGGGAGCATATTAATAATTAATGTGTTCAAATTAATGTTTCTTATTCCCAGCTGCCCTCTTAAATAAGTGATTTACAGTCTATTTATCTTTTACCTCTTATTTTCAGTAAGTGAGACAATGAGGACATTTTTGTAAAATCGCCTACAAATCAGCTGTAGGCAATTGTATAGTTGGGAAAATGGCCATTTTAACTCTCAGGTCTCTAAACTTCTATTCTACTAAAGACTGGTTTAGTCCTAAGTCTTCTGCTCTCATCCCCTAGAGAAAATATTTTGGATGATCTTGTGAATGATCTTCTATGATTTTAATTTTTTTGACCAAAGTCACATTATCCATGTTTATAATTTTATAATTGTCCATTCCTTTCACAAATGTCATCACATAATGAAAGAATTACAGTAATAAAAATGACTTCAAAACTACCCAGTTCTAGAACTTTTTGGAGATAGTTGAAACTTCCATACAACCCAAAAAAGATAGATAAGTAGATAAATTAGGCCTTAATACCTTCATGACAATGGCAACTAATTTCTACCCAACACCAGTTATTTCATTCTTGAACAGAAGCTGATATTTTGTTTGCTTCTTTGTTTTTCTCTTATTGCCAAGTAGCAAAGAATAATATAGATGTTTTTCAGATCCCACCTAAACACTTTGCAGACTATTATCTTCTATTATTTCAGAAGACAAAATTATGCTATGTACTATAATCCATTTAAAATGATTATATTTATAAACATATATGTATATTTTTACATATGTGGGAGTATGAGAGCTGTCTGGGAAAAATACAGCCATAAATGCTTCTATTTTTCTTATTACATGGCTGGATACTTCCCTGACATTCCTCATAATTCTAGACAAGTAGAAAAGGTAAGATATCACCTTATTTATTTTGCAACTACCATGTAAATATTTAAAGGTGGATAGATTCATGGCTACCCAAAACCTCTGGCTCGGAACCCACTACTTTGGCCCTGGAAATTATTCTATCCACCCAATTGTCTTGTCTATCTGGGACTACTCTTTGTACTTATCATGAACATTAAAACTCTTTCCTTAAGTCATTCTTCTCCTATTCAAATATGATGCTCGCTCCTGGCAGAATGAGCGCAACATGAGTGGAGCTTTGGGAAGTGAAATTGCTGTACTTCCTCCTCACTAACAGTTGATTTGGAATCTGGAGACTTCATTTCTTCTGAGTTTAACAGCAATCATTTCCCCATAATTAATTTCTGTATGCTTTAGTTCATTAGTGAGAAAAATGACAGCCTTGATATGTTGATGCTGGGTTGTGTGTTGTCTCCAAATCTCTATCACGTTATTTAAAGGCAAAATTCGTCATGAATGGTATTAATAATTCAAACTTTAAAAAATATCAACAGTAACTCAACCACCTTAAAATAATTCTGGTTCTGAGCAAACTAAACAAATTAAAGGCAGCTTACACTCTCTCTAATTCTTTCATGGCTGCTATTGAGAATACTTGATAATTTATGAAGGCTTTATACCATAAAATTAATCACATTTTCTGGATGCTACTCTTATTTTTTTTAATACTAGTTCACTCTAAATTATAAGTGACAACACTATAGCTATTGATTCCTCCAGTTTGTGGAAAATAATACTTGAACTATTTTATAAATGCCATATTCCAGGCACAGTTAGTTAAAGATGTGCCAGCAATTTTTAAAATTCTTCATTCTATGTATTTTTGGTTAAAAATTAGAATATAATATTCCATATGGGAAACAATCTTTTCAATAAAGTGTGAAAAAACTCATTAGTGTCATATAACTAATTTGAGAGAAAAAGAGCTAGTTGCTCTTTTGAATTTAAATGTCTTCTGGCATATGGAAACATGAACAAGTTCAAGGCTACATAGCCCTGAAAAGTCAAATGCATTAGTTCTTGGTCATAGCCTGAAGGAAATAAAAGTGAATTGAGGTGAGTCTCCTTACAGATGAAAACTTAAGTAATGGAAAATAGACTGTAGTATAGGTCCATTTCTCTTCTGTTAACAACTGATCATTACTATTGGATATGGACTTAATATTATACATCACTAAACCAGTAGACGGAGGGATACTAATCACAGACTAATTGTTTATTTAATTATAATTTAAATTCAGTTTAGAGTAAGAGTCCGAATCCTTGACTATGTGTTGACTAACGTAATCTGACTGCAATTTTGCTATTGCAAAATGAATATAATAACGGTAGAAGTTTTTATTTATTCAACATACATAGGAAGCCCCATTGACTATTGTAGAACATGGCTAGGAAAAAAAGTTTTGGAATCAGACATATGAAGGCTGTCTAAAAAATAATCCAGCCACAAATGCCTCTATTTTTTATGTTAAATGTCTGGATACTTTCTGGGCACTCCTTGTCTTTTGATTTAAAATCCTGCTCTGTCCCTGTGAGCTGTGTCACCTTGAACAAATTATTTAATGTGCCAAGCATTAGTGTATCATCTAAAACAAGGGTTGGCAAATTATAGCTCATGGGCCAAATTCAGCTCAATTCCTGTTTTTGGAGATAAAGATTTATTGGAATGAGGACATGACTGCTCATTTGTATATTGGCTCTGACTGCTTTTACACCACAATAGTAGAGTAAGTATATCAACAGACACTGTAGGGCTCACAAAGCCCAACATTATTGTCTGGCCATTCCTAAACCCCCACTCTTGACACCCCCCTCTAGTAAACTGAAATAATAGTACTGATGTCAAAAGGTGATTCTGACAGTTAAATAGGATACTGTGTACATATTGCTTAGGACATTGTTTGATACATAGTAAATTCTCATTAACTGTTAGGTATAATTTCTGGTATTTTGCTAGATATTAGAATCATTGTTGGAGTCACCATGACTAATATGACACACCTCCATTCTTAAAGAGCTTAACTTAAGGTTGCAGTACAGTGTGATAGAATGATAAAGGAGGATAGATGCTCACTGGGCACATACAGGAGCCATGTGTAATACCTATCTATTTATTATTGAATTTATGATATATAAAATCATGCTTATTGCTTTTCTTCCCAATATATAAAAACATGATAGATGACATCTTAGCAATTAATTTTGTAGGGTTTTCTCTCCAATTTATACAATCAGCAGATACTGTGATTCTAAATGGAGGCATGAGAAGGCTAAAGAGAAAATTTGCAAAGGACTGTTGTTTATTTTTCTGAGTATGTAATCATACAAAATGAGGGGTTTAATGTATATAACTTGGTGTAGTATAAGGCCTAAAATTAAAGCTCAATATTATGAATTACCCAGCTTTTTCTTAAACTGGGGCTTCATCTGGTCTAACTGTAATTTCCCTCCCCACGCTGCTCTGGAGAATAAGTCCCTTAGCCAAACAACACTCCTTACCAAACTAACAAGGTACGCTTCCTGCTTGTCCCTGAGTAGCAGGTTTTGGTTCCTTCCTGTCTTATGGAATTACTCCAACAAGCCAACCACATGCTCCTATGGAGCCTGAGATCACCCCACAGTCTTCAAACTACAAAGTCTGCCTCCCATAGCCCCTAGTTGTTCACTCTGTTTCCAGTTGCACCCCCCTCCCCCAAATAGGGCCTTGTGTGGCATGTGGCATCTTATTTTTTCAGGCTGTGAATGTACTATATGTGATTAGTAAACTGCTGTCAATCTCATCGGTGGGTGTTGGGTATCATATATGTTGCCATCCCCCTAAGCCTAGTGTTGGACTCACCAAAGAGATAAAGAGGAGGTGATTAAAACACTTGGCTCAATGTGCACCATGGTATATTGGAAACTCCCAGAGCCTTGTCTAACACACTACTCGTAAGAAGTCTTAGCGTCTTTGCATCTTTATTTTTTATTTATTTATTTATTTTAAGCAAGAGCAGGACCAGAAGTCACTTAACCATGATAAAGGTGCAGGATAAGAAGCACCATTACTTTAGACTTTAACAAAAACAGCACAAAAATATGTGAAATAAATTCATGTGCAACAGGTGCTCAGCTGGTCTCAGGGCCAGCACAACATTCAAACTTTTCGCCTGTTGCAACAACACATTTTTCTGAAGAGGATATGTTATAACTAATATCTTAAACTGACTAGATAACTAATGTCAACATTAATTAGCACATTAGCAAAGAGTAGGGTGAAGTGCTGAAATAATAAAAGAAAAAAATCTTATTTCTAATCTTTTTTTCTCACTTTCTCCCACAAACAATTACTTTCTAGTTAAAAGTTTTTAGTAAATTTAGTGCAGACATCACTATAATCCAATTTTAGAACATTTCCATCTTTCCTCAAATTTTCTTTGTGCCCATTTGTAGTTTATCTACATTCACACATATAGCCCTGGGTAGCCACTGATTTGATTTCATTTTTTTTTTCATTGACAAGATTATATTTTATTTATTGAACTGATTTAATTAACATACAATAAATTCTGAATGTTGCTGTTAGGGTTTGTGAAATTATCAAACCATCCAACCATTCTGGTCAAAGAGGCTAAGGGAGGGAAAGAGATTTATAATTTCATGGTTCAATGACATAATGAGTACTGTTAACATAATTAGTCATTATTAAAGTAACAGTCTGTGCTGGAAACAATAGATATTTTTTAGGGGCACAGAGCTTTTCAATTCCACCTACAATGCTTTCATGAATTAATTATATCACAAATCTTTAAGTTACGAATTCATGCATGTTTTTTTAATTGTTAAATTTATTGGGGTGACATTGATTGGTAACAATTAGATAGTTTCCAGATGTACAAATCTACATTACATTACCCATGTATTGCATTATGTGCTCACTACACAGAATCAGCTATCCTTCCATCACCATGTATCTGGTGACCACTCCCCTCTCCCCTCCCACTCTCTCTCTCCCCTCCTCCCCTTCCCTCAGGTAATCACCAAACTATTGATTGTGTCCATAAGTCTTTGTTTCTTTATTACTTTCAGTTTTATAATCCACCTATAAATGAGGTCATATGTTTCCTGATTCTTTCAGTCTGACTTATTTCACTTAATAAGATGATTTCAAGGTCCATCCATGTCAAAAATGACTGTATTTCATCTTTACTTATCGCTGTGTAGTATTCCATTGTGTAAATGTACCACAACTTCTTTTTTTTTTTGACAGAGAGAGAGAGAGAGAGATACAGAGACAGAGAGAGAACTGAACTGGGGGAGCTCCGAGTTCAGCATATGGTTCTGCACGGGCCGAGGGCAGGACTCGATCTCCCCCACCACCCCACCACCCCACCACCCCGGTGCTGCAAAGTGAGCTCCTAACCCACTGAGCCATCCTGGCTTCCCCCACAACTTCTTTATCCAGTCATCTATCTAAGGGCACTTTGGTTGTTTCTATGTCCTGGTCACTGTGGACAGTGCTGCAGTGAACATTTGTGTACAGACGTCTTTGCAGATTAAGGTTTTCAGTTTTTTTTGGTAGATACCCAGTAGAGGGATTGCTGGGTCATATGGCAATTCCATTCCTAGTTTTTTGAGGAGTCTCCATACAAACTTTCATAGTGGTTGTATCAGTTTACATTCCCACCAGCAGTGTATTTTCTCCACAGCCTCTCCAGCACTTATTATCCCTTGTCTTGTTGATGATAGCCATTGTAACAGGTGTGAGATAGTATCTCATTGTTGTTTTTATTTGCATCTCCCTAATTGCTAGTGCAGTTGAGATTTTTTTCATATATCTGTTGTCTATTTGTATGTCTTCATGAGAGAAGTGTCTGTTTAGATCTTCTGTCCATTTTTTTATTGGGTTGCCTGTTTTTTTATTGTTGAGTTGTACAAGTTCTTTGTATATTTTTGATATTAGCCCCTTATCAGAGGCATTGTTTGCAAATATTATCTCCCAGTTGGTTGGTTGCCTCTTTGCTTTGTTGATGGTTTCCTTTGCAGTGTAGAAGCTTTTTAGCTTGATAAAGTCCCATTCATTTATTTGTGCTTTAACTTCCCTTGCCATTGAGGTCAGATTCATAAAGTCCTCCCTGAATCTTAGATCTATAAGTTTAGTGCCAATATTTTCTTCTATGTGATTTATTGTTTCATTTATTATTTGAAGGTCTTTAATCCATTTTAAGTTAATTGTGGTATATAGTGAGAGGTTACAGTTTACATTCTGCCTTTTGCATGTGGTTTTCCAATTTTCTCAGCACCATTTACTGAAGAGGCTTTCTATTCCCCACTATATTTTTTGCTCCTTGGTCAAAAATAATCTCTCCATATATTTGTGGGTTTATTTCTGGGTTTTCAATCCTGTTCCATTGGTCTATGTATCTGTTTTTCTGCCAATACCAAGCTGTTTTGATTACTGAGGCTTTGTAGTACAGATAAAAGTCAGGCAGTGAGATGCCCCCAGCTTTATCCTTTTTTCTTAGGATAGCTTTTCCGATTCCTGGTCTTTTGTGGTTTCATACAAATTTGGTGATTTTAAAATCTATTTCTTGAAAGAATGACTGTGGGATTTTGATGGGAATGGCATTGAATCTGTATATTGCTTTGGGGAGTATGGCCATTTCAACTATGTTGATTCTTCCAATCCATGAACATGAAATCTCTTTCCATTTCTTTGTGTCCTCTTTAATGTCTTTTAAGAGTGTCTTATAGTTGTCAGTGTATAAGTCCTTCACGTTCTTTGTTAGATTTATACCTAGGTATTTCATTTTTTTGTTTGCAATGGCAAAGGGAATGGATCTTCTCATCTCTCTTTCTGAAGTTTCATTGTTGGCATACAAAAATGCAGTT